>CM038678.1:730853443-731097175 GCA_021605205.1 Aegilops longissima | reverse complement strand
CGCGACGATATGACTTCTCCGGCGCAGGCTTCGCCTAAGCTCCATGACGATATGACCGAAGTGGAATATGGTGGAAGGGGCACGCGACACGGCTAAGGAAAGATCCGTAGATCAACTTGTGTGTCTTGGGGTGCCCCTGCCTCGTATATAAAGGAGACAAGGGGAGGTGGCGGCCCTATAGGAGGCGCGACAAGGAGGAGTCCTACTCCCACCGGGAGTAGGACTCCCCCTTCCTAGGTGGACTAGGATTGGAGGAGGGGAGAAGGGGGAAGGGGCGCCGCCCCCCCCTTCCTTGTCCTATTCGGACTAGAGGGGGAGGGGGGCGCGCAGCCCACCTTGGGCTGCCCTTCCTCTTCTCCTATGGCCCATTAAGGCCCATTGACCTCCCGGGGTTCCGTAACCTCCGGTACTCTAAGTAAATCGATTTCACCGGAACACTTCCGATGTCCAAATGTAGGCTTCAATATATCAATCTTTATGTCTCGACCATTTCGAGACTCCTCGTCATGTCCGTGATCACATCCGGGACTCGAACAACCTTCGTGCATCAATACTTATAAACTCATTATGAATGTCATCGAAATGTTAGCGTGCGGACCCTACGGGTTCGAGAACTATGTAGACATGACCTAGAACCATTCTCGGTCAATAACCAATAGCGGAACCTGGATGCCCATATTGGTTCCTACATATTCTCGAAGATCTTTATCGGTCAAACCGCATAACGACATCGTTGTTCCTTTGTCATCGGTATGTTACTTACCCGAGATTCGATCGTCGGTATCAATACCTAGTTCAATCTCGTTACGTAAGTCTCTTTACTCGTTCCGTAATACATCATCTCACAACTAACTCATTAGTTGTAATGCTTGCAAGGCTTAAGTGATGTGCATTACCGAGAAGGCTCGAGATACCTCTCCGACAATCGGAGTGACAAAACCTAATCTCGAAATCGCCAACCCAACAAGTACCTTTGGAGACACTGTAGTACTCCTTTATAATCACCCGATTACGTTGTGACGTTTGGTAGTACCAAAGTGTTCCTCCGTAAGCGGAGTTGCATAATCTCATAGTTATAGGAACATGTATGAGTCATGAAGAAAGCATTAACATACTAAGCGATCAACTGTTAAGCTAACGGAATGGGTCAAGTCAATCAGATCATTCAACTAATGATGTGACCTTGTTAATCAAATAACAACTCCTTGTTCATGGTTAGGAAACATAACCATCTTTGATTAACAAGCTAGTCTAGTAGAGGCATACTAGTGACATCTGTTTTGTCTATATATTCACACATGTATTATGTTTCCGGTTAATACAATTCTAGCATGAATAATAAACATTTATCATGATATAAGGAAATAAATAATAACTTTTATTATTGCCTCTAGGGCATATTTCCTTGATCTCCCACTTGCACTAGAGTCAATAATCTAGATTACATAGTAATGATCCTAACACCCATGGAGTCTTGGTGCTGATCATGTTTTGCTCGTGGAAGAGGCTTAGTCAACGGTCCGCAACATTCAGATCCGTATGTATTTTGCAAATCTCTATGTCTCCCACTTGGACTTGGTCCCGAATGGCATTGAAGCGTCTCTTGATGTGCTTGGTCCTCTTGTGAAACCTGGATTCCTTTGCCAAGGCAATTGCACCGATATTGTCACGAGAAGATCTTCATCGGTCCCGATGCACTAGGTATGACACCTAGATCGGAAATGAACTCTTTCATCGAGACTCCTTCATTCGCTGCTTCCAAGCAGCTATGTACTCCGCTTCACATGTAGATCCCGCCACGGCGCTTTGTTTAGAACTGCACCAACCGACAGCTCCCCGTTTAATAAAAATACGTATCCGGTTTGCGATTTAGAATCGTCCGGATCGTGTCAAAGCTTGCATCGGCGTAACCATTTACGACTAGCTCTTTGTCACCTCCATATCGAGAAACATATCCTTAGTCCTTTTCGGTATTCGGGATGTTCTTGACCGCTGTCCGATGATCCACTCTGGATTACTTTGGTACCTTCTGCCAAGCTTACAGCTAAGCATCGTCGGTCGGTATACAGCATTGCATACATGATAGAGCCTATGGCTGAAGCATAGGAACATCTTTCATTTCTCTCTATCTTCTCATTGTGGTCGGGCATTGAGTCGACTCAATCTTACACCTTGTAACACGGGCAAAAACCTTTCTTTGCTCGATCCATTTTGAACTTTTTCAAAACTTTATCAAGGTATGTGCTTTGTGAAAGTCCAATCAAGCGTCTTGATCTATCTCTATAGATCTTGATGCCCAATATGTAAGCAGCTTCACGAGGTCTTTCATTGAAAACTTTTATTCAAGTATCCTTTTATGCTATCCAGAAATTCTATATCATTTCCAATCAATAATATGTCGTCCACATATAATATTAGAAATGCTCTGAGCTCCCACTCACTTTCTTGTAAATCTGAGCTTCTCCAAAGTGCATACAAACCCATATGCTTTGATCACACTATCAAAGCGTTTATTCCAACTCCGAGAGGCTTGCACTGACCATAAATTGATCGTTGGAGCTTGCACACTTTGTTAGCACCTTTTGGATCGACAAAACCTTCTGGTTGCATCATATACAACTCTTCTTCTAGAAATCCATTCAAGAATGCGGTTTTACATCCATTTGCCAAATTTCATAATCATAAAATGCGGCAATTGCTAACATGATTCGGACAGACTTAAGCATCGCCACGGGTGAGAAAGTCTCATCGTAGTCAACCCCTTGAACTTGTCGAAAACCTTTCGCGACAAGTCGAGCTTTGTAAACGAGTTACATTACCATCGGCGTCAGTCTTCTTCTTAAAGATCCATTTATTTTCAATGGCTTGCCGATCATCGGGCAAGTCAACCAAAGTCCATACTTTGTTCTCATACATGGATCCCATCTCAGATTTCATGGCTTCCAGCCATTTTGCGAATCTGGGCTCACCATCGCTTCTTCATAGTTCGTAGGTTCGCCATGGTCAAGTAACATGACTTCGAATAGGATTACCGTACCACTCAGTGCGGATTTTGTTCTGGTTGATCTCGAAGTTCGGTGACAACTTGATCTGAAGTTTCATGATCTTCATCATTATCTTCCTCACTAAGCTGGTGTAGGTGTTACGAAACTGATTTACGTGACGAACTACTTTCAATAAGGGAGCTGGTACTATTACCTCATCAAGTTCCACTTTCCTCCCACTCACTTCTTTCGAGAGAAACTCCTTCTCTAGAAAGGATCCATTTTAGCAACGAATGTCTTGCCTTCGGATCTGTGATAGAAGGTGTACCCAATTGTCTCCTTTGGGTATCCTATGAAGACACATTTCTCGATTTGGGTTCAAGCTTATCGGGTTGAAGTTTCTTCACATAAGCATCGCAACCCCAAACTTTCGAAGCGACAACTTTGGTTTCTTGCTAAACCATAGTTCATAAGGCGTCGTCTCAGCGGATTTTGACGGTGTCCTATTTAACGTGAATCGGCCGTCTCAAGAGCATAACCCCAAAATGATAGCGGTAAATCTGTAAGAGACATCATAGATCGCACCATATCCAAGAAAGTGCGATTCGACGTTCGGACACACCATTGCGCTGTGGTGTTCGGGTGGCGTGAGTTGCTAAACTATTCGCTTTGTTTCAAATATAGACCAAACTCGTAACTCAAATATTCGCCTCCACGATCAGATCGTAGAAACTTTATTTTCTTATTACGATGATTTTCAACTTCACTCTGAAATTCTTTGAACTTTTCAAATGTTTGGACTTATGTTTCATTAAGAAGATATACCCATATCTGCTCAAATCATCTGTGAAGGTGAGAAAATAACGATATCCGCCACGAGCTTCAACATTCATTGGACCACATACATCCGTATGTATGATTTCCAATAAATCTGTTGCTCTCTCCATAGTACCGAGAAGCGGAGTTTTAGTCATCTTGCCCATGAGGCACGGTTCGCAAGTGCCAAGTGATTCATAATCAAGTGACTCCAAAAGTCCATCGACATGGAGTTTCTTCATGCGTTTTACACCGATATGACCTAAGCGGCGATGCCACAAATAAGTTGCACTATCATTATCAACTCTGCATCTTTTGGTTTCAACATTATGTGTATCACTACTATCGAGATTCATTAAAATAGACCACTCTTCAAGGGTGCATGACCATAAAAGATATTATTCATATAAATAGAACAACCATTATTCTCGATTTAAATGAATAACCGTCTCGCATTAAACAAGATCCAGATATAATGTTCATGCTCAACGCGGCACCAAATAACAATTATTCAGGTCTAAAACTAATCCCGAAGGTAGATGTAGAGGTAGCGTGCCATTGCGATCACATCGACTTTGGAACCGCTTCCCACGCGCATCGTCACCTCGTCCTTTGCCGGTGTTAAGCAATCCGTAGTTCTGTTTGAGTTGCAAATATTAGCAATGAACCAGTATCAAATACCAGTACTCTGCGAGCTCTAGTAAGGTACACATCAATAACAAGTATATCACATATACCTTTGTTCACTTTGCCATCCTTCTTATCCGCCAAATACTTGGGGCAGTTCCGCTTCAAATGACCGATCGCTTGCAAGAGAAGCACTCAGTTTGGGCTTAGGTCCGGACTTGGGTTTCTTCTCGATCAGCAACTTGTTTGCTGTTCTTCTTGAAGTTCCCTTCTTCTTCCTTTGCCTTTCTTCTTGAAACTAGTGGTCTTGTTGACCATCAACACTTGATGCTCCTTTTTGATTTCTACCTCCGCAGCTTTTAGCATTGCGAAGAGCTCGAGCATAGTCTTTACTAACCCTTGCATATTATAGTTCATCACGAAGCCTTTGTAGCTTGGTGGCGGTGATTGAAGAATTCATCAATGACACAATCATCCGGAAGATTAACTCCCAGTTGATTCAAGTGATTGTAATACCCGGACATTTTGAGTATGTGCTCACCGTGAACTGTTCTCCTCCATCTTGCAGCTATAGAACTTATTGGAGACTTCATATCTCTCAATCCGGGCATTCTGTTGAAATATCAACTTCAACTCTGGAACATCTCATATGCTCCATGACGTTCAAAACGTCGTTGAAGACCCGGTTCTAAGCCGTAAAGCATGGCACATGAACTATAGAGTAGTCATCAGCTCTGCTTTGCGGACGTTCACAACTTCGCTCAAGCATCCGCAGCAGTTCTGTCACCCAGCGGTGCTTCGGGGCGTAACTTTTACGTGCAGCAATGAGGATTATCCTCGAGTTACGGACCCAGTCCGTGTAATTGCTACCATCATCTTTCAACTTTGCTTTCTCAAGGAACGCATTAAAATTCAACGGAACAACAAAGACGAGCCATCTATCTACAGTAAACATAGACAAGCAAAATACTATCGGTACTAAGTTCATGATAAATTTAAGTTCAATTAATCATATTACTAAAGAACTCCCACTTAGACAGACATCTCTCTAGTTATCTAAGTGATCACGTGATCCAAATCAACTAAACCATAACCGATCATCACGTGAGATGGAGTAGTTTTCAATGGTGAACATCTTATGTTGATCATATCGCTATATGATTCACGTTCGACCTTTCGGTCTCCGTGTTCGAGGCCATATCTGTATATGCTAGGCTCGTCAAGTATAACCTGAGTATTCTGCGTGTGCAAAACTGGCTTGCACCCGTTGTAGATGGACGAGAGCTTATCACACCCGATCATCACGTGGTGTCTCGACACGACGAACTTTGGCAACGGTGCATACTCGGGAGAACACTACTTGATAATTTTAGTGAGAGATCATCTTATAATGCTACCGTCAATCAAAGCAAGATAAGATGCATAAAGGATAAACATCACATGCAATCAATATAAGTGATATGATATGGCCATCATCATCTTGTGCTTGTGATCTCCATCTCCGAAGCACCGTCATGATCACCATCGTCACCGCGCGACACCTTGATCTCCATCGTAGCATCGTTGTCGTCTCGCCAACTATTGCTTCTCGACTATCGCTAACGCTTAGTGATAAAGTAAAGCAATTACATGGCGTTGCATTTCATACAATAAGCGACAACCATATGGCTCCTGCCGATTGCCGATAACTTCGGTTACAAAACATGATCATCTCATACAATAAAATATAGCATCACGTCTTGACCATATCACATCACAACATGCCTGCAAAAACAAGTTAGGCGTCCTCTACTTTGTTGTTGCAAGTTTTACGTGGCTGCTACGGGCTGAGCAAGAACCGTTCTTACCACGCATCAAAACCACAGCGATACTTTGTCAAATAGACTCCGTTTTAACCTTCTCAAGGACGGGCGTATACACTCAGTTCAACTAAAGTGAGAGAGACAGACACCCGCGGTCACCTTTAAGCAACGAGTGCTCGGGCGGTGAAACCAGTCTCGCGTAAGCGTCACGCGTAATGTCGGTCCGGCCGCTTCATCTCACAATACCGCTGAACCAAAGTATGACATGCTGGTAGGAAGTATGACTTGTATCGCCCACAACTCACTTGTGTTCTACTCGTGCATATGACATCAACGCATAAAACCAGGCTCGGATGCCACCTTTGTTGGGGAGCGTAGTAATTTCAAAATTTTCCCACGATCACGCAAGATCATCGTGATGGCATAGCAACGAGAGGGAGAGTGTCCGTCCACGTACCCTCGTGAGACCGTGGCGAAGCGTTATAACAACGCGGTTGATGTAGTCGACGTCTTCACGATCCGACCGATCCAAGTACCGAACGACGGCACCTCCGTGTTCAAGACACGTTCATTTCGATGGCGATCCCGGACTCGATCCAGCAAAGTGTCGGAGATGAGTTTCGTCGAAGACGACGGCGTGGTGACGATGTTGATGCTCCACCGACGCAGAGCCGCCTAAGCTCCGCGACGATATGACTTCTCCGGCGCAGGCTTCGCCTAAGCTCATGACGATATGACCGAAGTGGAATATGGTGGAAGGGGCACCGACACGGCTAAGGAAAGATCCGTAGATCAACTTGTGTGTCTTGGGGTGCCCCTGCCCGTATATAAAGGAGACAAGGGAGGTGGCGGCCCTATAGGAGGCGCGCAAGGAGGAGTCCTACTCCCAGGGAGTAGGACTCCCCCTTCCTAGTTGGACTAGGATTGGAGGAGGAGAAGGGGAAGGGCGCCCCCTTCCTTGTCCTATTCAGACTAGAGGGGGAGGCGCGCAGCCCACCTTGGGCTGCCCTTCCTCTTCTCCTATGGCCCATTAAGGCCCATTGACCTCCCGGGGTTCCGTAACCTCCGGTACTCAGTAAAATCCGATTTCACCGGAACACTTCCGATGTCCAAATGTAGGCTTCAATATATCAATCTTTATGTCTCGACCATTTGAGACTCCTCGTCATGTCCGTGATCACATCCGGGACTCGAACAACCTTCGTGCATCAATACTTATAAACTCATTATGAACTGTCATCGAAGCGTTAAGCGTGCGGACCCTACGGGTTCGAGAACTATGTAGACATGACCTAGAACCATTCTCGGTCAATAACCAATAGCGGAACCTGGATGCCCATATTGGTTCCTACATATTCTACGAAGATCTTTATCGGTCAAACCGCACAACGACATACGTTGTTCCCTTTGTCATCGGTATGTTACTTACCCGAGATTCGATCGTCGGTATCCAATACCTAGTTCAATCTCGTTACGGTAAGTCTCTTTACTCGTTCCGTAATACATCATCTCACAACTAACTCATTAGTTGTAATGCTTGCAAGGCTTAAGTGATGTGCATTACCGAGAAGGCACGAGATACCTCTCCGACAATCGGAGTGACAAAACCTAATCTCGAAATCGCCAACCCAACAAGTACCTTTGGAGACACCTGTAGTACTCCTTTATAATCACCCGATTACGTTGTGACGTTTGGTAGTACCAAAGTGTTCCTCCGTAAACGGAGTTGCATAATCTCATAGTTATAGGAACATGTATGAGTCATGAAGAAAGCATTAACATACTAAGCGATCAACTGTTAAGCTAACGGAATGGGTCAAGTCAATCAGATCATTCAACTAATGATGTGACCTTGTTAATCAAATAACAACTCCTTGTTCATGGTTAGGAAACATAACCATCTTTGATTAACAAGCTAGTCTAGTAGAGGCATACTAGTGACATACTGTTTTGTCTATATATTCACACATGTATTATGTTTCCGGTTAATACAATTCTAGCATGAATAATAACCATTTATCATGATATAAGGAAATAAATAATAACTTTTATTATTGCCTCTAGGGCATATTTCCTTCAGGCGGGCCCATCAGTAAACCACACACGCTTCACTTAAAAATGATGTAAAAAGGAAGAGATGGCGCGAGGATTAGAGCCCATGACCTCGGATCCCAGGTGAATCCGTAACGCCACTAGACTAGACGGGTCTAACTGATTGTAAGTAGCGCGAACGTTATAAGAACTCAAAGTTGCGTTCACATATGAAAACATGTTCGGGAAAAACGAAAACATTTCCATTAAAAATGCGATTTATTTTTTATAAGGACAAGTGTTTTTTAAAACAGGACCATTTTATGAACAATTTTTTTGAAAACGGGAACATTTTTGAAATTCCTAACAAATTTTGAAAGCGCAAACATTATTTGAAGCTCCCCGAACAATTTTTGATTTATGAACAAATTTAGAAAGAGAGAACATTTTTCGAAATTGTGAATAAACTTTGAAACCACAAAAAAAAATTGAAACACAAAAAATTTCTGAATTTGTGAAAATTTTAAAAACGATTTTTTATTGGAAATTCCGAACAAATATTTGAATTTTTTAACAAGCTCTAAAGAAATATAAACTTGAAAAATAAAAAGAAAAAATGAAGAAGAAAATCGAAAAAGCAAATGTTAAGAAATCCATGAAATTTTTTTGAAAATTGCGAACAATTTTTGAAACGGGAATATTTTTTGAAATCCCGAACATTTTTTTCAAATTTGTCGAAATTCTGAACAGAAAGATTCTGAACAATTTTGTTAACACGCAAATATTTTTTGAAAATTCCCGAACAATTTCTGAAAAATTCACACAGTTTCTGAATTTATGAATAAAATTTGAAAACACAAACATTTTTTAAATTTTAACATTTTTTTAGAAGCACGATAATTTTCCAGAAAATACGAACATTTTTTTGAAAAAGAAACATAAACTTGAAAAAAAATAAAAAAATTAAAGAAAAGAAGAAAAGTAAAACAAAAGAGAAATATAAAAGAAAGGAAAATAAAAACCGGTTCAGGAACGTTCTAGAAGGTTCCCAAAACCAGAAAAAACCAGCTGGGAACCTTCTAGAAGGTTTCCAAAACAAGAAAAAACCAGCTGGGAACCTCTAGAAGGTTCGCAAAACCGGGATCGATGGAACGGTTAAACGGACCGGCCCGTTGCGTCGCTGCTCGGCCGCTCGCCTATGCGAAGCGCCGGCAGTTTGACGCAGCGAGCGGCATATAGGATTTTCCCCAGACAAGCCCCAGCTCTCGCTGAAACTTTTTCTCCCCTTGCGACGTATTAGGCCGGCCCATTTACATACGCATGTTCGTAAAAAAGTAATGTGAGAAGGGGGCGGCTCGCCTTCAGGTCGAACACGCGCTGCACTAGCCACTCCGCCCAACTTCCATTCGAAGTGAGAACAAGGGGCGACCCATACTTCAGGCTACTCGAGCCACTTTCTTCGATGTTTTTTCATTTCATTTCTATTATTTTTTCTTCTCCGTTTGGTTTTGTTTGTTCTCCTTATTCTTTCTTTTAATTTTATTCTTTTCCCATTTCTTTTCCGTTTTTTCATTCTTTTTTGCATTTTGTTTCTTTGTTTTATTTCATTTCTTTTTCTTTTTGTTTATTTTTTTTCAATTTTCGGTTTTCTAAGCTCTTTTGGTTATCATTCTACATTTTTGTATATCTCATCAATATTTTAAACTACATGTCTAACATTTCTTCTCTATTTTTCTTCTTTCTGTTTTTTCTTATGTTTGTTTTCATTTTCACTCTACATTTTGTATATATCAAATTTTTTCTTAAAAGTGAGTTTTTTGTATACACGTTCAACATTGTCAGAACGCTTATTCATAATTTTTGAAATACTTAGTCAATATTTCTCAAATACATGTTTAACATTTTCAAATTCTCATTCAACATTTTTTAATATTTATTCAACATTTTGAAATACTTGTTGAACATTTTTAAATACTTATTCAACAATTTTTAATACTTTTCAACATTTTAATACTTCTTCAAAATGTTCAAAACTTGTTCAACATTTTTCAAATACTTTTTCAACAATTTTTAATACTTATGTAACATTTTTCAAATACTTGTTTAACATTTCTTCACGTGTGTATTTGAAGAGTATTTTGTGTATATATATGTATAATATTTTAAAATATAAAGAAAAGTACAAAAAAGAAGCAAAATAGAAAATAAAGAGAAAAACAAACAGCCTTGTCCTTCCGAGCGCCTGGGCCGGCCCATCTGGGTTTCCCCTTACGCGAGGCTTCCTCCCTGTGCTCGCTTAAAACGAGAAATAGGGGTGCCCGTTTCGGGCGACCCACGATAGCGAGGCTGCTTCTTCTCTTTTCTTTCTTTTTTATTTTCTTTTTTTGCTGTTTCTATATATTTTATTTTCCTAGACTAAAAACTATATTTTCTTTTACTTTCTTTTCTGTATTTTACACAAAGTTCATTGTGTGTTTACATACAAAAATATTCATCATATATTTAAGGAAATGTTCACCATATACAAAAATTGTTCAACGTATTTTCGTAATTGTTCAGCATATATCACAAAGATGTATGATGTGTATTAAATATTGTTCAGCTTATAACATAAAAATGTTCAATGTGTATTTGAAAATATTTCAACTTATATTACCAAATTTTCCAATATAAATTTAAAAATTTAATTGTATACAAAAATATTCAATAAATGTTCAGCAATTCAAATTTGTGTTCATGTTTTCCAATTTTTGTTAAGTTTTTTTCAAAAAAAAAAATCATGTTTCTAAAAATCGAATTAAATTTTTTTTTTCACATTTTTCAAACATTATTTTCGATGTTTTGCTATTTTTTATTAATTGCAGTAATTGTTCAGAAAATTTCAATAACAGATCGGTTCTGACGTTGCAATTGGTTCTTACAGTTAGGCGGTCCGAATCAAGCACTGGAACTCATCAGTTCTACTAGTTAGGAATATGTAATAAATAGTGGTAACTCTCGAGTTTGATCTTTCAGTCTCGCAACAGTTTGTGGCGAGTTTTTTTTTCACACCTTGAGTTTGTTAGCTCCAAATGGGCCAGCCCATTCACAACTGCCTTCAGCGAAGGCTCAACAACAACAGGCAAATAGGAGCTCTCCTGGAAGTCCCATAGCAGGCTAGCTTTAGGCATTGCGTCCTTGTATTGCTCTAAAACTATTTATAAGAAAAAAAATATAATGATAAATGAATTGTGTTTGACGATGAATAAATCAATTTAATAATGAAGCATAATTTCTTAAGTAAAAAAATTGTATAGTCGTGGGGCTCGTCCTCCTCTACTAGTCGTCGATGTGTGGATCCTGGCCTCCCCTCGTGGTCGATGGGGGGCCATGAGCCCGCGTACCACTATAAAAAGTGCTCTATTTTATGACGTTTCACTTGTGTCATGTAAAACTGCTTTTCGTCATGGAAAATGTATTGGTGACGTTTTCCGGCTGTCACCCCTAACGTCACTGAAGCGCCATCATAAAAAATAAAATCTTAATGGTACCACTTCCGCCCTCACGCAAGATTGTATCTTAGGTGACGAACCAAAAATCGTCATGAAAACTATTTTCTGTGATGGCCAAAAAATGTCAGTAGAACTGTCATCGTGTACTAACAATTGTCCCTCATCGTAGTTTTTCGTGACGATACATCCGGCACTAACAACCGACATTCCAACCATGTATGTTTGACCAGTTGACGTTTTTGACATACGTGCCCATAATCTGCAGACGTGGCACCATATAGCTGGGCCTGGCCAAGGTTTTATCACAAACGGTGTCTGTCAGTAATAAGTCGGCTATCAGTTTTGACCGGTCAGCGCCGCTGACATATGTGCCCTGAAATTGCTGATGTCGCTGCTTACATGTTGGACTAGAGTTGGGTGATGTAGTTGCTTACATGTGCGTTCATACGCTGGTGACGGTATCCATAACTGTCACAGTTTGTAGACTCCGATAATTTGTTTTATATTTAAATTTGCTGCCAAATTTAAATAAATTTCATTATTTTCTCTCACAACTTTGATTCATAATTGCCGACATTACAACTAATAACCACTAGTCATCTACACGTGCACCTGCACGGCCTAGATTCTGTAGGGATTCATAGTTATCGAGAAAAATATTTATGTCTGGCATGCAAGTGTTTAAATTTGAAATATCATATGACTGGACAAATGCTAAGTGATTCAAACAATGATAAAAAAACACATGTATTTTAACCTTCATTATAGGGAAGAGTACATATATGTTCCCATCTACATTGTGCAAACTGCCATCGTTTATGTTAATGAAGCCTTCATGTCATAGTCCCGAGATAAATCTACTTACAAACTTTATGCCACCTACTAAGGGATGGAGAGTGTATGAATTAAATCGATCCATATGGAAAGATAGTCATCTTCCCGACTTATTTGATACACACTGTAGCATATATAACACAACTCAATAGAAGTTGGGAGAAAGATACACTACATACACCTACCGTTCAACAAAATTTGAAATGTGAGAGCTATATGTTCCATGGTTGGTTTCATTTTTTCCAAACATGATGTACATATAAATTAATTGCATAAATTAAATTGTTAGAAGAGTTGCAGGGTTGCTTCATGCGTGTTCCATTTAGTGTCGGATTCCATTATTTGTTGTTATATTACTTTGTCACAATTGATGTAAATATGTAATAAAACTACAATGCTACCCATATCATTTCCATAATATATATTTCTTCTTAGTGTGTTAGGTAGTGCTCCTAACTTAACGCACATCCGTTACTTAATTGAGACTGTGTTGGTCTAGCATGATATTAATGTTGGAAATATGCCCTAGAGGCAATAATAAAATGGTTATTATTATATTTCTTTGTTCATGATAATAGTCTGTTATTCATGCTATAACTGTGTTATCCGGAAATCGTAATACACGTGTGAATACATAGACCACAACATGTCCCTAGTGAGCCTCTAGTTGACTAGCTCGTTGATCAACAGGTAGTCATGGTTTCCTGACTATGGACACTGGATATCATTGATAACGGGATCACGTCATTAGGAGAATGATGTGATGGAAAAGACCCAATCCTAAGCATAGCACAAGATCGTGTAGTTCGTTTTGCTAGAGCTTTTCCAATGTCAAGTATCTTTTCCTTAGACCATGAGATCGTGTAACTCCCAGATACCGTAGGAGTGCTTTGGGTGTACCAAACGTCACAACGAATCGGGTGACTATAAAGGTATACTACGGGTATCTCCGGAAGTGTCATTGGGTTGATCTGATCGAGATTGGGATTTGTCACTCCGTATGACGGAGAGGTATCACTGGGCCCACTCGGTAATGCATCATCATAATGAGCTCAAAGTGACCAAGTGTCCGGTCTCGGGATCATGCATTACTGTGCGAGTAAAGTGACTTGCGATAACGAGATTGAACGAGGTATTGGGATACCGACGATCGAATCTCGGGCAAGTAACATACCGATTGACAAAGGGAATTGTATACGAGATTGATTAAATCCTCGACATCGTGGTTCATCCGATGAGATCATCGAGGAGCATGTGGGAGCCAACATGGGTAACCAGATCCAGCTGTTGGTTATTGACCGGAGAGGCGTCTCGGTCATGTCGCATGTCTCCGAACTCAGTAGGGTCTACACTTAAGGTTCCGTGGCGCTTAGGGTTATTAGGAAGACTTGTACGTGATTACCAAATGTTGTTGAGTCCGGATAAGATCCCGGACGTCACGAGGAGTTCCGGAATGGTCCGGAGGTGAATATTTATATATGGGAAGTTGTCATACGGTCACCGGAAAGGTTCGGGGCATATCGGTATTGTGGGGCCACCGGAGGGGTTCGGAGGTCCACCGGAAGGGGCCACCTCTCGGAGGGCCTCATGGGCCGTAGTGGGCAGGAACCAGCCCTGGAGGGTTGGGCGATCCCCTTGGGCCCATGCGCCTAGGGTTGGGGGGACCCTGGTGGGGCGCCCTGCTTGGGGGCAAGCCCCTCCCTTGGCCGCCGCCCCTCCTCTAGATCTCATCTAGAGGGGCCGCCCCCCTTCCCCCTTCCCCTATAAATAGAGGGGCGAGGGGAGGGCTGCACACAACATCCAAGGCACAGCCCCTCCCCTCCCCAACACCTCTCCTCCTCCGATAAGAGCTTGGCGAAGCCCTGCCGGAGTACTACCTCTCCACCACAACCACGTCGTCGTGCTGCTGCTGGAGCTTTCTTCCTCAACCTCTCCCTCCACCTTGCTGGATCAAGGCGCGGGAGATGTCTCTGCTCCATACGTGTGTTGAACGCGAAGGTGCTGTCCGTTCAGCACTAGGATCATCGGTGATTTGGATCACGACGAGTACGACTCCCTCAACCCCGTTCTCTTGAACGCTTCCGCTCGCGATCTACAAGGGTATGTAGATGAACTCCTCTCTCTCGTTGCTAGATGAACTCATAGATAGATCTTGGTGAAAACGTATAATTTTTTTTATTTTCTGCAACGTTCCCCAGCAGTGGCATCATGAGCTAGGTCTATGCGTAGTTCTCTTTGCACGAGTAGAACACAAGTCTGTTGTGGGCGTAGATGTTGTCAACTTCCTTGCCACTACTAGTCTTATTTTGCTTCAGCGGTATTGTGGGATGAAGCGGCATGGACCGACCTTACACGTACGCTTACGTGAGACAGGTTCCACCAACTGACATGCACTAGTTGCATAAGGTGGCTAGCGGGTGTCTGTCTCTCCCACTTTAGTTGGAGCGGATTCGATGAAAAGGGTCCTTATGAAGGGTAAATAGAAGTTGACAAATCACGTTGTGGATTTTACGTAGGTAAGAAAACGTTCTTGCTAGAACCCTATTGCAGCCACGTAAAACATGCAACAACAATTAGATGACGTCTAACTTGTTTTTGTAGCATGTGATTGTGATGTGATATGGCCAAAACTTGTGATGAATCATGAATGATATATGTGATTTATGAGATCATGTTCTTTTAATAGGAATCACGACTTGCATGTCGATGAGTATGACAACCGACAGGAGCCATAGGAGTTGTCATAATTATTGTATGACCTGCATGTCATTGATTCAATGCCTTGTAATTACTTTACTTTATTGCTAAACCGTTAGCTATAGTAGTAGAAGTAATAGTTGGCGAGCAACTTCATGGAGACACGATGATGGAGATCATGATGATGGAGATCATGGTGTCATGCCGGTGACAAAGATGATCATGGAGCCCCGAAGATGGAGATCAAAGGAGCTATATGATATTGGCCATATCATGTCACTACTATTTGATTGCATGTGATGTTTATCATGTTTTTGCATCTTGTTTACTTAGAACGACGGTAGTAAATAAGATGATCCCTCATAATAACTTCAAGAAAGTGTTCCCCCTAACTGTGCACCGTTGCGAAGGTTCGTTGTTTCGAAGCACCACGTGATGATCAGGTGTGATAGATCCTAACGTTCGAATACAACGGTTGTAAGCCAGATTTACACACACAATACACTTAGGTTGACTTGATGAGCCTAGCATGTACAGACATGGCCTCGGAACACGGAGGACCGAAAGGCCGAGCATGAGTCGTGTAGAAGATATGATCAACATGGAGATGTTCACCGGTGTCGACTAGTCCGTCTCACGTGATGATCGGACACGGCCTAGTTGACTCGGATCATGTTTCACTTAGATGACTAGAGGGATGTCTAATCTGAGTGGGAGTTCATTAAATAATTTGATTAGATGAACTTAATTATCATGAACTTAGTCTAAAATCTTTACAATATGTCTTGTAGATCAAATGGCCCACGTTACCCTCAACTTCAACGCGTTCCTAGAGAAAACCAAGCTGAAAGATGATGGCAGCAACTATACGGACTGGGTCCAAACACGAGGATCATCCTCATAGCTGCCAAGAAAGATTATGTCCTAGAAGCACCGCTAGGTGAAGCACCAATCGAGAGAACCAAGACGTTATGAACGCTTGGCGGTCTCGTCTTGATGATTACTCCCTCGTTCGGTGCGGCATGCTTTACAGACTTAGAACCGGGGCTCCAAAAGCGCTTTGAACAACACGGAGCATATGAGATGTTCAAGAGCTGAAAATGGTTTTCAAGCTCATGCTCGGGTCGAGAGATATGAAGTCTCCGACAAGTTCTTCATTTGTAAGATGGAGGAAAATAGTTCGTCGGTGAGCACATACTCAAGATGTCAGGTTGCACAACCGCTGACTCATTTGGGAGTTAATCTCCGGATGACGCGGTCATTGAGAATCCTTGATCGCTTCCACCGAGCTACAAGAGCTTTGTGATGAACTTCAATATGCGGGGATGGAAAAGACCATTCCTGAGGTATATTCAATGCTGAAATCAGCGGAGGTAGAGATCAAAAAGGAACATCAAGTGTTGATGGTGAATAAAACCACTAAGTTCAAGAAGGGCAAGGGTAAGAAGAACTTCAAGAAGGACGGCAAAGATGTTGCCACGCCCGGTAAGCCAGTTGCCGGGAAGAATTCAAAGAATGGACCCAAGCCTAAGACCGAGTGCTTTTATTGCAAAGGGAAGGGTCACTGGAAGCGGAACTGCCCCAAATACTTAGCGGACAAGAAGGCCGGCAACACTAAAGGTATATGTGATATACATGTAATTGATGTGTACCTTACCAAGACTCGTAGTAACTCCCGGTATTTGATACCGTACCGTTGCTCATACTTGTAACTCACAGCAGGAGCTGCGGAATAAGCGGAGGCCGCAAAGGGCGAGGTGACGATGCGCGTCGGGAATGGTTCCAAGGTCGATGTGATCGCCGTCGACACGCTACCTCTACATTCACCCACGGATTAGTTTTAAACCTCAATAATTGTTATTTAGTGCCAAGTTTGAGCATGAACATTGTATCCGGATCTCGTTTAATACGAGATGGCTACTCATTTAAATCCGAGAATAATGGTTGTTCTATTTATATGAGAGATATGTTTTATGGTCATGCCCGATGGTCAATGGTTTATTCTTAATGAATCTCGAGCGTAATGTTACACATATTCATAGTGTGAATACCAAAAGATGTAAAGTTGATAACAATAGTCCCGCATACTTGTGGCATCGCCGCCTTGGTCACATTGGTGTCAAGCGCATGAAGAAGCTCCATCTTGATGGACTTTTAGAGTCTCTCAATTATGAATCATTTGACACATGCGAACCATGCCTCATGGGCAAGATGACCAAGACTCCGTTCTCGGAACAATGGGCGAGCAACCAACTTATTGGAAATCATACATCTTGATGTGTGTGGTCCAATGGCGTTGAGGCTCATGGAGGATATCGTTATGTTCTCACTCACCGATGACTTAAGTAGATATCGTATGTCTACTTGATGAAACACAAGTCTGAGACCTTTGAAAAGTTCAAGGAATTTCAGAATGAGGTAGAGAATCAACGTGACCGAAAGATAAAGTTCTTACGATCAGATCATGGAGGAGAATATTTAAGTCACGAATTTGGTACGCACTTAAGGAATGTGGAATCGTTTCACAACTCACGCCGCCTGGAACACCTCAGCGTAACGGTGTGTCCGAACGTCGTAATCGCACTCTATTGGATATGGTGCGATCTATGATGTCTCTTACCGATTTACCGCTATCATTTTGGGGATACGCTCTAGAGACAGCTACATTCACTTTAAATAGGGCTCCATCTAAATCCGTTGAGACGACACCGTATGAATTATGGTTTGGGAAGAAACCTAAGCTATCGTTTCTAAAAGTTTGGGGATGCGATGCTTATGTCAAGAAACTTCAACCTGAAAAGCTCGAACCCAAGTCGGAAAAATGTGTCTTCATAGGATACCCTAAGGAAACCATTGGGTATACCTTCTACCTTAGATCCGAAGGCAAGATCTTTGTTGCCAAGAACGGATCCTTTCGGAAAAGAGTTTCTCTCGAAAGAATTAAGTGGGAGGAAAGTAGAGCTTGATGAAGTATTGCCTCTTGAAATGGTAAGTAGCGCAACTCGGGAGGATGTTCTGTGGTGCTGCACCGACAAGAGAGGAGGTTAATGATGATGATCAAGATACTTGGATCAAGCTCCTCTTGAACTTGAAGGTCCACAAGGACACGTTCCGCACAGTGGTACGGCAACCCTGTCTTGGAAATCATGTTGTTAGACAACGGTGAACCTTCGAACTATGAAGAAGCGATGGCGGGCCCAGATTCCAACAAATGGCTTGAAGCCATGCAATCCAAGATAGAATCCATGTATGAAAACAAAGTATGGACTTTGAAAGACTTGTCCGATGATCGGCGAGCGATAGAAAACAAATGGATCTTTAAGAAGAAGACGAACGCAGATGGTAATGTTACCATCTATAAAGCTCGACTTGTCGCTAAGGGTTATCGACAAGTTCAAGGGGTTGACTACGATGAGACTTTCTCTCCCGTAGCGAAGCTGAAGTCCGTCCGAATCATGTTAGCAATTGCCGCATACTATGATTATGAGATATGGCAGATGGACGTCAAAACGGCATTCCTTAACGGCGATCTTAAGGAAGAAGCGTATATGATGCAGCGGAAGGTTTTGTCGATCCTAAGAATGCTAACAAGGTATGCAAGCTCCAGCGATCCATTTATGGGCTGGTGCAAGCATCTCGGAGTTGGAACATTCGCTTTGATGAGATGATCAAAGCGTTTGGGTTTATGCAGACTTATGGAGAAGCCTGCGTTTACAAGAAAGTGAGTGGGAGCTCTGTAGCATTTCTCATATTATATGTAGATGACATACTTTTGATGTGAAATGATATAGAACTTTTGGACAGCATTAAGGCCTACTTGAATAAGTGTTTTTCAATGAAGGACCTTGGAGAAGCTGCTTACATATTAGGCATCAAGATCTATAGGGATAGATCGAGACGACTCATAGGTCTTTCACAAAGCACATACCTTGATAAGATATTGAAGAAGTTCAATATGGATCAGTCCAAGAAAGGGTTCTTGCCTGTATTGCAAGGTGTGAGATTTAGCTCGGCTCAATGCCCGACCACAGCAGAAGATAAAGAAGAGATGAGTGTCATCCCCTATGCCTCAGCCATAGGGTCTATTATGTATGCCATGCTGTATACCAGAACTGATGTAAACCTTGCCGTAAGTTTGGTAGGAAGGTACCAAAGTAATCCCGCAAAGAACACGGACAGCGGTCAAGAACATCCTAAAGTACCGAAAAGGACTAAGGATATGTTTTCGTTTATGGAGGTGACGAAGAGCTCGTCGTAAAGGGTTACGCCGACGCTTAGCTTCGACACAGATCCGATGACTCTAAGTCACGGACGGATCGTGTATATTTTGAATGGTGGGACGATGGTAGTGCGATTTGCAAGCAAAGCGTCGTGGCGGGATCTACATGTGAAGCGAGTACATGGCAGCCTCGGAGGCGCGATGAAGCAATATGGGTGAAGGAGTTCATCACCGACCTAGAGTCATACCCAATGCGTCGGGGCCGATCGCACTCTTCAGTGACAATACTGGAGCTATTGCACTTGCCAAGGAGCCCAGGTTTCACAAGAAGACCAGGCACATCAAGCGTCGCTTCAACTCCATACGTGAAAATGTTCAAGATGGAAACATAGATATTTGTAAAGTACATACGGATCTGAATGTAGCAGATCCGTTGACTAAACCTCTCCCTAGAGCAAAACATGATCAACACCAGAATGCTATGGGTGTTCGATTCATCACAATGTAACTAGAATATTGACTCTAGTGCAAGTGGGAGACTGTTGGAAATATGCCCTAGAGGCAATAATAAAATGGTTATTATTATATTTCTTTGTTCATGATAATAGTCATTATTCATGCTATAAGCGTGTTATCCGGAAATCGTAATACACGTGTGAATACATAGACCACAACATGTCCCTAGTGAGCCTCTAGTTGACTAGCTCGTTGATCAACAGATAGTCATGGTTTCCTGACTATGGACATTGGATGTCATTGATAATGGGATCACATCATTAGGAGAATGATGTGATGGACAAGACCCAATCCTAAGCATAGCACAAGATCGTGTAGTTCATTTTGCTAGAGCTTTTCCGGTGTCAAGTATCTTTTCCTTAGACCATGAGATCGTGTAACTCCCGGATACCGTAGGAGTGCTTTGGGTGTACCAAATGTCACAACGTAACTGGGTGACTATAAAGGTATACTACGGGTATCTCCGAAAGTGTCTGTTGGGTTGACACGGATCGAGATTGAGATTTGTCACTCCGTATGACGGAGAGGTATCACTGGGCCCACTCGGTAATGCATCATCATAATGAGCTCAAAGTGACCAAGTGTCCGGTCACGGGATCATGCATTACTGATGCGAGTAAAGTGACTTGCGATGCGAGATTGAGCGAGGTATTGGGATACCGACGATCGAATCTCGGGCAAGTAACATACCGATTGACAAAGGGAATTGTATACGAGATTGATTGAATCCTCGACATCGTGGTTCATCCGATGAGATCATCGAGGAGCATGTGGGAGCCAACATGGGTATCCAGATCCCGCTGTTGGTTATTGACCGAGAGGCGCCTCGGTCATGTGCGATGTCTCCCGAACCCGTAGGGTCTACACATAAGGTTCGGTGGCGCTAGGGTTATTAGGAAGACTTGTATGTGATTACGAATGTTGTTGAGTCCGGATAAGATCCCGGACGTCACTAGGAGTTCGGAATGGTCCGGAGGTGAAGATTTATATATGGGAAGTTGTCATACGGTCACCGGAAGGTTGGGGCATATCGGTATTGTACAGGGGCCATCGGAGGGTTCGGGGTCCACGGGAGGGCCACCTCTCTCGGAGGGCCTCATGGGCGTAGTGGGCAGGAACCAGCCTGGAGGGCTGGGCGATCCCACCCTTGGGCCCATGCGCCTAGGGTTGGGAAACCCTAGTGGGGCGCCTGCTTGGGGGCAAGCCCTCCCTTGCCGCCGCCCCCTCTAGATCTCATCTAGAGGGGCCGCCCCTTCCCCTTCCCTATAAATAGGGGCGAGGGAGGGCTGCACACAACATCCAAGGCGCAGCCTCCCTCCCAACACCTCTCCTCCTCCGATAAGAGCTTGGCGAAGCCTGAGAATCTTGCCTCTCCACCACCACCACGCCATCGTGCTGCTGCTGGAGCTTTCTTCCTCAACCTCTCCCTCCACCTTGCTGGATCAAGGCGCGGGAGACGTTTCTGCTCCGTACGTGTGTTGAACGCGGAGGGCTGTCCGTTCAGCACTAGGATCATCGGTGATTTGGATCACGACGAGTACGACTCCCTCAACCCCGTTCTCTTGAACGCTTCCGCTCGCGATCTACAAGGGTATGTAGATGCACTCCTCTCTCTCGTTGCTAGATGAACTCATAGATAGATCTTGGTGAAACCGTAGATTTTTTTTTATTTTCTGCAACGTTCCCCAGCAATTAAAAGTAGAGTATCTTGTAGTACATGAAAAATATTTTACCCCTCAAATATTACAATGTAATGGATGTGGTGGTGAATAACTCTATTTTAGATAATCAGAAGTCGACCTTGCCACTCCCTAGCACAAAAAACAATGATATTCCTTTAGTTGATTTTTATTAACATGTTTATATTCAAATTTTCTTATGCATGGCAATTTATGTATATTTTTCTACGTGCCTTAAAATTAGGCGATTTCAAATATCAAAATATATGACACTGATGGTGGTGGTCTATTAGGGAGATATCTGGGCTAGGTCTTTTTCTTTGTACGATGGAGTTTTTTTTTCTTCTTCTTTTAATCATTTATAGATTTAAATTTTATTAAACTAGGCTTGAGAGCACTTTACTTGTACGTGTCGTTTTGCTATGCAAGTTGGTTTTTTCCATTGATAAATTGGGATGTGTGATTTATTTTTAGCGGGCATGCATTTTTTTTTAGTTGTACGGGTCAATATTTTGCAAAGAGAGAAGGCACGTGTGCTGATTCTATGAACTTTGACGTGCATATTGAGGACTTTTTTTGTTTTGGGCATGGGATTTTTTTTAGTTGTTCAATTTTATTTTACGTACGTGGTTAGAACACTTTTTTAGGGGATTTTTTCCTTTACGTACATGTGGGTTTTAATAAAGGACGACTCTCCTTTTTCTTGAGTTGTAATAAGGCAGGACTTTTTTTTTAACTTTGACGTGGACATTGATGTTTATTTTTTTCTGTCGTAATACGGCATGGCTCTCATCTTTTTTTTAAGGGAAGGACTCTCATCTTTTTCTTTGTACGAACGTGTGCGTTTAATCCCAGATATGTACATGGTGTTTTCTTTAAAGATGCAGGCCTTTTAATAGATCTCGACCATTAAATTTACAATCTAATGGTTATGTATTCTTATTCTGGATGTACGATTCAATTATTATTGTAGCTTTTTTTGCGAAGAATTATTATTATAGCTAATTCTCTAGAATTTACAACTTGTAAGTTGTGGCTGCCCAGGACTCCAAAACTTGCGTAATAAAGTTGTGTCGATGTATTCTAAATCCTGGACATACAATTACAATTCACTTGTGTAGTTAGTTTTGATGATGTGGATTAGTGAGAAGGCTTGAAAGGTCCGTCCATGTACAGATGCCCATGGAGATGTTTTCCCTTTTTTTAGGCACAGATGCCTTTCCTTGTTTTAATTGGCAAGAAGAGTTTCATGGATGAGCTGTTATGTAAGGATGCCTTTTTTTGTTTGAGTGGCAGCTGTCTCTTTTTTAAAAGAAGCGATGGATACCTTTTTTATTGTTTAAATTGGACGTGTCAGATGTTGTTTTAATGGGCCAAAGAAGCGGAAGTTGCCTAAAAAGATGCACAGGAGCGATGGGATGTTTTCTTTAAGGAGCAATGTTTTTCCTTTTTTAATTGGCAGAAGAGTTTCATGGATCCTGCATGTAAAAAAGTGTTTCACAGATCCTCCAGAGTTGTTATGGAAGAAGTCTGTCATTTTTTTAAAGGAACAGATGGATGTTTTTTTTCTTGTTTCAACACATTGGCCGTGTCATATGCCATTTTTTTGGACAGCCGGAACCATCTGTATTACGCAAGTTTTCTTCTTATCTTGGACGTTAATTTTAGGAAAAAGTCTAAAATAAACCTTGAACTTGTAGACGAAAGTTAAATCAAACCCTAAACTTTAAATCCCTGAAATCAGCACACCGAACTATATAATCCCGATCTATTTTAAACCTTGAGTGCATTCCCAAACAAGGATTGTTGGTATGCAGCTGAAACCCGGGATTTCTGACTGCAGGCGGACTGTACTGGGCAGGCCCACTAGGCGAATTTAAAATCTGCCGCTGGACGGCACTGGACCAGCCCACCAGGTAAACTTAAAAATACCAAAACAATGGAGATGTTGTCAGGAATCGTAGTTTCATTGTCTAAAAAAAAGCATAGTTTCAACCTCGCGTTTGCTGACCTTGTCAGGATAGCCACTCTACCTCGTAGCTGTTTTTCTTTTGAGAATCACTACCTCGTAGTTGTTGATGATAAAAGAGAAGCGCAAAAATATTTAACAACAAACAGTAGTGTCGAGATTTGAAAAGATTTCTGAAACCTTTAGATATATTTTCTTGAAAATTGTCAACAATTTTGAAATCCGGACATTTTTTGGAATTATGTGGAATACACAAACAAATTTTGAAAATGTGTACCATTTTTGAAATCCCCTATGATTTTTAAAGTGCGAACACTTTTATAAAAGGAATAATTTGGAAGCTGAACAAAATATGAAAGTGCAAACAGTTTTGTGAAAATTTGTTCCCATTTTAAAAAAGTTAGAAAGTGTTCGCACATTAAAATTTTATTCAGGTTTCAGAATTTGTTCACATTTTTACAAAGAAATGTTTCTGTTTCAAAAAATTCTCGTCTTGGAAAATTCTTCGCACTTATTTGTTTAGGTTTCAAAATTTTGTTTGCTTTTTTAGAAGTGTTCGCATGTCAAAAAATGTTCGGGGATTTAAAAAATGGTTCGTGTTTTCAAAATTTCTTTGTGTTCCTTTTTTGCTTTTAAGAACACTTGGATTTCAAAATTGTTGACCATTTCCAAGAAAATATTCTGAATTTAAATGTTTCAAATCTCGACCCTGCAGTGTCTTATTAAATATGTTCGCGCTTCCAATTTACAACAAAAGTTATTAGCTAGGATGGTTGGCTGTTTGAGCTTAGAAGAAGCAGGTCCCAAGTTCGAATCTTTGTTCACGAATTATTTTTGTCTTGGGTATTTTTAAGTCGCACGATATACTAAAAAGAAAAAGATGCTTCACACCTGATGGGCTGGCCCAGTCATAGCCTTACCAGCCACGTCGACAATCCCCTTGAAAAGACGCTTAAGGTTTAAAATAGACCGGGATCTTATAGTTCGGTGTGCTGATTTCAAGTATTTAAAGTTCAGGGTTTG
This sequence comes from Aegilops longissima, assembly GCA_021605205.1. Lineage (NCBI taxonomy): Eukaryota > Viridiplantae > Streptophyta > Magnoliopsida > Poales > Poaceae > Aegilops > Aegilops longissima. The sequence continues at coordinate 731,072,487 of CM038678.1, read as the reverse complement.
ATTTAGCTTTCGACTACAAACTTAAGGTTTATTTTAGACTTGTTCCTTAATTTTATAATCCAACGGTCTAATTAATTGTGATGATGCGGATTAATTAGAAGACTTGAAAGGTGCCTCCAATTTGTAAATATAAGATACGATTGGACAAAGTATCGCACAACAAAATATGACACTTGTCAGCTTCAACTGCATCGTGCTGCTCTCGAATTACCTTGATGGCAGCTTTAGTTCTTCATGCGGGTCTAATAGGGCGTTACAACTTCTTCATTGTAGTGTAACAGGGCCATTTCGAAAACTCCAAGTTCCTCCTTGTGCTCTAGCAGGCCTTGTTGGCTGATTCAAGTTCTTGCTGCTGCTCTGCGAGGGCAATCTTGACAGCTTCAAGTTCTTCCTGCTGCTTTGCTAGGGCCTTCTTGGCAACTTCAAGATCTCCCTATTGCTCTGGCGGTTCCTCACTGCCAGCTTCAGGTTCTTCATGCTGCTCAGCCAGGACCTTGTTGACAGCTTCAAGGTCTTCCTGCTGCTCTGGTAGGGTCTCCTTGACAGCAACAGGCTCTTGTTCCTCTGCTAAAGCATTCTTGTTTACTTCAGGTTGTTTATGCTACATCTTCATAGGTCCAATTTCATCATGCTGGCCTTCTAGATTTGCATTCAGCTCAGCATATGTGAATTCCAACTCTCCCTACAGAAATCATATATCTAGATTCGATGTGGTTTAATATATAGGTATGCACAATTCCAAAATATTAATGCATTTGCGACAAATATGCAGTGGTAGAGGAAACAAAAACAGTACATGGATTTAAATATTCTTCTTAAATAAGTATTTAGAGGGTAAAAAGTACTGTGACTAACATGCTCAACCTGCTTTCTCTTGGATGCGCCTGAGCTTTGCGTAACAGTCATCTCTCCTTCCTTTTTGTCATAGAAATATGCCTGCTAGGATGTAATGCAACATATTAGATTACAATCTACATTTAGCAGTACCTTTTTGAATGTGAAACAATGTAAACATATATTGTCACCATAGTTGTAGGGTTTTCCTTCTCGTTGTCTTCTAGACATCTAATCTTATTTGCAACATAGGCCAGCTACTCAACAGTTGCTTCATATTCATCGTCATCACAGTGCATCACTTCTTCGGTTTGAGACCCTTATCCTTGTTGGAGATTGCTCGAATAATCTCTAATCTCGTCGGTGAGCTTTTGGCAGCTATTGTACAACGATGAAGACAATTAAACATGTACGTACTTGTTCAACACAATTTACTCCAGAGAAAAAGCAATATGAAAGGGCATAATCACTGAACCAGAACAAGATAGGGTCAAAGTTTGGAGAAACAATTTCCATGGAAAAAAATGTGGGCAAACAATAAGCTCATCAATAAAGTAAAATACGTAATTAGCTGATAGATTAGATGTTATGACTTTGCATTAGAAAATCCTAACCATCCTATAGCCCTAGATAAAATGACCCATCGTATATATTAACTCGGATAAGATCCCTAAAAGTCTAGTACAAGTAACACAATCTTACATTGCATCTATGACTCAACAAGCAACTAGATGCGTATATCCAGACGGATGTGCAAAAGGTGGGGTATTGGAGTACTTTTACCTTCAGAGCAGATGAAGACCATCTTAATGCCATCGTTCATGTCGTGTGCCGTGGTTGGACCGAACTATTTGTTGCGGCCGAGCTAGAGCCGCCGCCGGGGAGGATCTATGTTAATTAGAAAAGAGAGACGAGGCGGCGCCTTGTTTGTTGGAAGGATATGTGGTCACACTTATAAGAAAGGATAGATGGTATGTACAAAGGGGGTGGGGGTTAATCGAGCGGACCTTTCAGACGTTCTGGAGGGAAAGAAATTTTTGAGGGAAGCTAGTTGGAGGGAACGCTATTTTGGAGGGAAGAATTTTTTTCGCAAAATGCGCTAGTTGGATGGAACGCTATTTTGAGGGAGAGTCGACTAGGAGAGAATGATCACATGTAAGTATGTTATAAGTTTACCATGTTAGAGGATCGCGATGCACAATATATAATTGCAATTATGCATGTAACTTCAGCAATGAACATGATCATGTCAAGTCCGATGGTGTCATAGGGGTGTTTAATTTCAAATCCAAAGTCGTGTTTCGGGTTGTCACATCATATCTTGGCATCCTACTTACTCTTGCGTGATAGCCCTCGTCTTCAACGCGTTGTGAACATCTTGCGACAACATAAGTCCAAACGTACTCCGTCCTTTTTAGTCAAGATGATGCATGACACATTGTGCATTGGATTTTGAAATGTCGTTTGTGTACCTCCCCTACGACAATTTTGAGTTATTTCTATGCATTTGTAGTCATTATTCATTGCAAAATGTTAAAAAAACACATACCAGTCTATGCAATTAGTTGGAGTTATGAACAGGGTCATATATTTAGGACAGTAAAACCACACGTAATCCCAGCCCTCTCATAATTTCATCATTTTCAGCCATCAATTTGCTTGATATATACAGCCTCTATCGTAAGACGTGTTCTCTGTTTCGGCCTGCATGACACATAATATTTTTTGGCCCAGTTTCCCTAGAGGGTTGCTACTCCAGAAGAAATTTATGTGCACCCTGGTTACTTGGGCCTTTTTCTCGCCGAATTAGCTCATCCCTACCGAAGAAAAAAAGTTGTGAGGGAGTGGCTGGGATCAGGTCGGCTGTTGTGATTTCCAGAGAATGAGATCGGTCACTGCGATTTGAAGGGGATTTGATGTGACATGAGCAGCACACACGAACCACGCGAGAGAGATAGAGAAGGGGAGGGGATGGTCGTTCACATGGAGGGAGGATGGGACCAACTGGATGTGAGAGATCGACGCCATGACTCTTCGTCATCGGGGGTTGCTCCCCTGCGATTTGAAGACACAATAAACCTTTAGTTTCTCTGCACACAATCATGGTGGGTGATGTGCCCATACTTTCCGCTGCCTCTTGGTACATGTACGTGTATATAAGCTTCATCTCCTACCATTCTCCACTCACTCTTTCCACCATGTAAGCATAACATCCATCAACAAGATGCTTGGCTAGGTTTCCCTATATTTCTTTTCATTTCATTTATGAATGTATGGCTCATTCTTCCACCAAGCATTTACATTGCCCTAGTTTCATCTCATTCCAAAAAAATACAAAAATGTGTTGTTCATGCTTCATGTGGTCAATTGATTTGGGCAGATCATGGAGATTGTACTTGCATTTTTTTCCTACTTTGACAGCTCATGATCTTCTATGGCTTTTGGATAGGTAACTAACCTTTGTGGAAATATATCTGCATCATAAATTTGCATGTTAACAAGAGGCTATCCAATTCTGATTTACTCCCTTCCCAACTAAAACAAGAGAATTCAGTGAGTTGGTTTCCGGACCAATTTGTTTTTTATCATATCTGAACCCATCCCCAGGCATGTCACCATGCTTGCACATGTAGATCTTGTATGAGATTTCTACAAGGAGAATTAATTTACGCATCTTGACATTGTGTTTGTTGATGAACATGCCTAATAAATATGTATTAGCGAGTATTCTATCTTACATAATGTATTATCCTTGTGTGTAATACTATAGGGAAACGAGATGTGTGGGGAGATGCATGTGATGCATGAAGAAATATATGGGGAAAATTCAAGGAGGGTAATGTTTTCCTCATCGAGAAGTGAAATTAGCAAAGAACATGTATAAGGCCATGGAAGGCAGTTCTATGAAAATAACTCCATGATCAAAAGTTTAGGGCGTTGCGTGATGTCCCTACCAATTATCCTCACTGTGCGTATGCAGTCACAAATATTATACCTCTACCCTCTGGTTGGAATGACAGACTCCTTTATAGGCAAGTAAATTACACTTTTGTGCACACACAATTATTCCTTTGCTTCCTCCACTTTGTTGCTTTACTATCAGTAATTTCATGTCTCTTGAGGGTTCGACTACCTGCTCGAGCCCAAGATTCTAACGAGAGGAACCTCCAGATAACAGATATTGAGTAAGCTTTCTCATCTAAATACTTAGAGAATATCTATTATCTTCTAACTATCATAAGAGTTACTGGACTATATATCTATTATCATCTGAACTCTCGTTATTGTCATTGAATTGATGTATTAGTGCAACGATATAATGGAGTCTCACATTACCAAGTCATTATCATGATGGTGCTCCTAGAGGATTTCATTTTTGGTGGTGCTCCTCAGATGCCATGTCGTGACTTTCAAGGTGAAAATATAAGGTATGACCTTCATTGTTTGTGCCTGGCAATTGCCTTGGTGAAGGAGTTGTTTTGAGAGGTCAGACTTTCTCCATGGTGAAAACCTAAGATCATGGATCGGACAATGATGGTGCTTGTGCACTATTCCCTTCTTGGAGGCGTTACTTTTGATACCTTTTATGTTTTCCGGGTGTTGTATTTGATGGTGGTTGGTGTGCAGCTGCTGAGAGAAGTTGATCACTACGGTGGGACCTTTTTTCCTTTCTTTTCTGTTTTCTTCTTTGGCTATGTGCATCTCGGATGTCTTTGCAACATCTTGTTGGTGCAGAGGCTGGGTGTAATTGGTATCTTCCCGATATTAATATATTCCCGTTTTTAGAAAACAAAACTATCATGATTGTTGGCAGTTAATTATTATAACTAAAAGTTACTATATGTGTGACCTCTAAACTTTTCCAATGACAGATGAACACTTGAACTAATGATGATGATAGCACCAATAGAACTGATAATTTGTCACTTACTTATTACAGTAGTATAGTCATCTCTCAAGTTATAAAACTACCTTATATGTTTCTTCACTGCATAACTCCAACATATTTGTCTCGATTTTTTTTGGTAAAAAACACCACTAACTGCCAGCCAATAGACACCAGAGGATCCAAATGCACCTTTCACAAATGCACCTTTTCAGTTTCTTTTCTTCCACTAAGATAAATGTTCGAATGTAATTCACTATGCAACCGACTTTAACACTTAAACCACTAGTACGCGTCAGTGCTATACAAACGGTTTTTAACCCCTTTCTGCAACAGCATTTGGAACCATCGCCTAGTGAGTGACGGCGATAGGGGGTCCTTCCCACACGACCCAGAAACTGTCGGGGATAGGGAGCCTTGATGCATACAGTTGTACCTATATAACCGTTTCCGATATCTCGAATATCCCAAACGCTTCATCCTTGCTACTCGTTTGTGCTCGCATTGCCATCGCAGTCGGAGTTTTGTGGTTTTACCTAAATCTAGGCAGATTCCAGGCACGGGAGTTTTCCAGGCAGATTCCAGGCACGGGAGTTTTAGGATGCCTAGCACAACACAAACAGTTCATGATTATAAACCGTGTACGATAGGTAGATAATCACACACATTTAGTTTTCCCGCACCGTATGCGATAGTGTCTGACATCACACACGCTTTGCAAACGGCAACTGTGTGCATTGTTACACACGTTTCCTCTCCAAGAACCATGTCAGATTATGATGTATATCGCACACGCTGTGCTTTATTAATCGTGTGCGCCATAATGACCTGCACACCGTAATTTTGCCCTAATTGCTGCTATTTAAAATTGTACCTAATTTAAACTTGAAAGTAGGCTTTAGCTTTATTCAGGTTCAAACAACCAATGCATCATTCGATTCACAGGTACATATGTTTAAGAATTACATAAGCACCAAATAAAGAATGATGAACCAGGGTTCTATACTTGTAGTATTACAGATGGTAAAGAAAGAGGCGACAGACGTTCCGGTTGCTGAACAAGGTGAAGCAGAATGGCCCTATTGTGCTCTCCTGGATGCAGAAGGCATGCAGGACTCTAGTCCAACCCCTGGTGATGGCCAGCCGCCAATCATGTAGTTTAAGAGGTAATCTTGAGTAAACTGCTTCAGGATCCACTGCAAAGGAAAAAATATTCAGACATTGTCATCTAACACAACTCATTACGGGCAGTAAAAAAGAAGGCTACAAGGTTCTTACTTACCATCCAGCGTTTCACTGTTGTATTGTGATACGTTCATTTTGCATCATGCTTTTATCTCGATATTTATTGCATTATGGGCTGTTATTATACATTATGTCACAATACTTATGCCTATTCTCTCTTATTTTACAAGGTTTACATAAGGAGGGAGAATGCCGGCAGCCGGAATTCCGGGCTAGAAAAGGAACAAATATTAGAGACCTATTCTGCACAACTCCAAAAGTCTTGAAACTCCACTAATGTTATTTTTGGAAATAATAAAAAAATATTGAGCAGAAGAAGTACGTCAGGGGGGCCCACCTGGACACGAGGGTGGGGGGCGCGCCCTACCCCCCTAGGCACGCCCCCTGCCTCGTGGGCCCCCTGTTGGCCCTCCGGTGGCCATCTTCTGCTATATGAAGTCTTTTGCCCGAAGAAAAATCATAAGCAAGCTTTCGGGACGAGACTCCGCAGCCACGAGGCGGAACCTTGGTGGAACCAATCTAGGGCTCCCGCAGAGCTGTTCTGCCGGGGACACTTCCCTCTGGGAGGGGGAAATCATCGCCATCGTCATCACCAATGCTCCTCTCATCGGGAGATGGGAATCTCCATCAACATCTTCACCAGCACCATCTCCTCTCAAAACCCTAGTTCATCTCTTGTATCCAATTCTTGTCTCTAAGTCCGGGATTGGTACCTGTAGGTTGCTAGTAGTGTTGATTACTCCTTGTAGTTGATGCTAGTTGGTTTATTTGGTGGAAGATCATATGTTCAGATCCTATATTCATATTAATACCCCTCTGATTATGAACATGAATATGCTTTGTGAGTAGTTACGTTTGTTCCTGAGGACATGGGAGAAGTCTTGCTATTAGTAGTCATGTGAATTTGGTATTCGTTCGATATTTTGATGAGATGTATGTTTTCTATCCTCTAGTGGTGTTATGTGAACGTCGACTACATAACACTTCACCATTATTTGGGCCTAGGGGAAGGCATTGGGAATTAATAAGTAGATGATGGGTTGCTAGAGTGACTGAAGCTTAAACCCTAGTTTATCGTTGTTTCGTAAGGGGCTGATTTGGATCCATATGTTTCATGCTATGGTTAGGTTTACCTTAATACTTTTGCTGTAGTTGCGGATGATTGCAATAGAGGTTAATCATAAGTGGGATGCTTGTCCAAGTAAAGTCATCACCCAAGCACCGGTCCACCCACATATCAAATTATCAAAGTACCGAACGCGAATCATATGGACGTGATGAAAACTAGCTTCACGATAATTCCCATGTGTCCTCGGGAGCGCTTTTCTCTATATAAGAGTTTGTCCAGGCTTGTCCTTTGCTACAAAAAGGATTGGGCCACCTTGCTGCACTTTATTTACTTTTGTTACTTGTTGTTCGTTACAAATTATCCTATCACAAAACTATCTGTTACCTATTATTTCAGTGCTTGCAGAGAATACCTTGCTGAAAACCGCTTATCATTTCCTTCTGCTCCTCGTTGGGTTCGACACTCTTACTTATCGAAAGGACTACGATAGATCCCATATACTTGTGGGTCATCAAGACTCTTTTCTGGCGCCGTTGCCGGGGAGTGAAACGCCTTTGGTAGGTGGAATTTGGTAAGGAAAAATTTATATAGTGTGCTGAAATTTACTGTCACTTGTTACTATGGAAAGTAATCCTCTGAGGGGCTTGTTCGGGGTATCTTCACCCTGACCAGTAGAGAAAAGAGTTGCTCCTCAACCCACTGAACCTACTGAAAATGAAAATGAAGATGTCCACTTTGAGATTCCTTCAGGTATGTTAGAATTATTAGCAGTTGTATTTGCATGTGATAAGTTCAGACCTTATATTGTTGATTCTAAAGTAACTATTCACACGGATCATGTTGCTATTAAATATCTTATGGGAAAAAAAGATGCTAAACCTAGACTTATTAGATGGGTTCTCTTGCTACAAGAATTTTATTTGCATATTGTTGATAGAAAGGGAGCTGAGAACCCCGTTGCAGACAACTTGTCTAGGTTAGAAAATGTTCTTGATGATCCACTACCTATTGATGACAGCTTTCCTGATGAGCAATTAAATGTCATAAATGCTTCTCGTACTGCTCCATGGTGCTGATTATGCTAATTATATTGTGGCTAAATTTATACCACCTAGTTTCACATACCAGCAAAAGAAAAAGTTTTTCTATGATTTGAGGCATTACTTCTGGGATGACCCACATCTTTATAAAGAAGGAGTAGATGTTGTTATTAGATGTTGTGTACCTGAGTATGAACAGGAGCAAATCCTACGCAAGTGTCACTCCGAGGCTTATGGAGGACACCACGCTGGAGATAGAACTGCACATAAGGTATTGCAATCCGGTTTTTATTGGCCTACTCTCTTCAAGGATGCCCGTAAATTTGTCTTGTCTTGTGATGAATGTCAAAGAATTGGTAATATTAGTAGACGTCAAGAAATGCCTATGAATTATTCACTTGTTATTGAACCATTTGATGTTTGGGGCTTTGATTATATGGGGCCTTTTCCTGCCTCTAATGGTTACACACATATTTTAGTTGCTGTTGATTACGTTACTAAGTGGGTAGAAGCTATTCCAACTAGTAGTGCTGATCATAACACCTCTATTAAAATTATTAAAGAAGTTATTTTCCCGAGGTTTGGAGTCCCTAGATATTTAATGACTGATGGTGGTTCACACTTTATTCATGGCGCTTTCCGAAAAATGCTTGCTAAATATGATGTTAATCATAGAATTGCATCTCCTTATCACCCGCAGTCTAGTGGTCAAGTAGAATTGAGTAATAGAGAGCTCAAATTAATTTTGCAGAAGACTGTCAATAGATCTAGAAAGAATTGGTCCAAGAAACTTGATGATGCATTATGGGCCTATAGAACTGCATATAAAAATCCTATGAGTATGTCTCCATATAAAATGGTTTATGGAAAAGCATGTCATTTACCTCTCGAACTAGAACATAAGGCATATTGGGCTATTAAAGAGCTCAATTATGATTTCAAACTTGCTGGTGAGAAGAGGTTATTTGATATTAGCTCACTTGATGAATGGAGAACCCAAGCTTATGAGAATGCCAAATTGTTTAAAGAAAAAGTTAAAAGATGGCATGACAAAAGGATACAAAAGCGTGAGTTTAATGTAGGTGATTACGTATTGCTATACAACTCTCGTTTAAGACTTTTTGCAGGAAAACTTCTCTCTAAATGGGAAGGCCCTTACGTTATCGAGGAGGTCTATCTTTTCGGTGCCATAAAAATCAACAACTTCGAAGGCACAAATCCGAAGGTGGTGAACGGTCAAAGAATCAAACATTACATCTCAGGTAATCCCATAAATGTTGAAACCAATGTTATTGAAACCATAACCCCGGAGGAATACATAAGGGACACTTTCCGGAATGTTTCAGACTCCGAAAAGGAATAGGTATGTGGTACGGTAAGTAAACCGACCCCAAAACAGTTTTTATGGCAATATTTCTCCATTTTGGAATATTTAGAAAAATAGAAAAATAAGAAGCAGTCCGGGAAGGACACGAGGCCTCCACGAGGGTGGAGGGCGCGCCCTACCCAACTGGGCGTGCCCCCTATCTCGTGGGCACCTCGTGTGCTCTCCGGACTCCGTTTTCTTGCACGATACGTATTTTGGTCGGTAAAAATTCATTATATATTCTCCCGAAGGTTTTGACTCCCGTATCACGCAATTATCCTCTATTCTTGTTTCGAGCAGTTTTTCTGACAGATCTAGATCATCATGACGTCTCCAAGCGCCCCCAAGGACAAGTTCTTGGAGAAGGTCATCAATCCCTACCACGCGGAGGTGCTGCAACACCCTCAAACCATTGAGTTGCATGATGGGTTGCTACACATCCGCGATGTTGAGGGACCACGGAGGACCGGAATCATGGAGACAAGGCTTGAAGCAATGGAGCAACAAGTTTTCAAGTGCCAGGAGATGGGGAACGTGGACTTGACTCCAATCACATAATGATCACGGAGTTCACCAACAACCACAAGCTGGATGCCAAGGACATTGGGGAGGCCATCTTCAAGCTCCACGAGAAAATTGAGCATCTCCAGGCCCAAATCTATGACCTACAAAACCAAAACTGTAAGTATGAATATAGATTCAAAAGGATGAGTTTGGCTGCAGATTTAAGGATCCCGAAGACTCGATCATCCTTCTATGATGGTGAGCCTATGCCTTGGAAGATGGACGACAATCCTACATCATCAGCAATCCCTTCACCAGCAAAGGAGACATAATCACATGGGTATGGGCACTCCCCTTGGCAACTGCCAAGCTTGGGGGAGATGCCCCGGTATCGTATCACAATCACACTCCTATCTTTACCGTTTTTCTTAGTTCGATCCTATTAGTAGTATCTTGATCTAGTAGAATAAAGTTTTGGTATGATCTAGTTTTGAGTATTGCTTTATGATCTCTATATGTAATCGAGTCCGTGAGCTATATAATAAAGATTAGTGTTGAGTCAAGGTCTTGATTATCTTGCTATGATCTTGAGTGAATAAAAGAAAAGAGAAAAGAATAAAAAGGAATAAAAATATCATATTGATCTTATTGAGAGTAATGACTCCACATAGAAAGAGTATGATGATTAAAAGTTGTTGAGGGTTGACAAACATAGTTTTGGTCATCGTTGCAATTAATAGGAAGTAATAAGGAAAGAGAGGTTTCACATATAAATATACTATCTTGGACATCTTTTATGATTGGGAGCACTCATTAAAATATGACATGCTAAAGAGTTGATGTTGGACAAGGAAGACAACGTAATGGGTTATGTTTTCTTATATCTGAGATAAAGTATATTGTCATGGATCATCCAACATTTTGAGCTTGCCTTTCCCCCTCATGCTAGCCAAATTCTTTGCACCAAGTAGAGATACTACTTGTGCTTCCAAATACCCTTAAACCAGTTTTGCCTTGAGAGTCCACCATTCCTACCTATGGATTGAGTAAGATCCTTCAAGTAAGTTGTCATCGGTGCAAGCAATAAAAATTGCTCTCTAAATATGTATGATTGATTGGTGTGGAGGAAATAAGCTTTATACGATCTTGTGATGTGGAAGAAATAAAAGCGACGAACTGCATAATAAAGGTTCATATCACAAAGGGGCAATATAAAGTGACGTTCTTTCGCATTAAGATTTTGTGCATCCAACCCTGAAAGCGCATGGCAACCTCTGCTTCCCTCTGCGAAGGGCCTATCTTTTACTATTATTTTCTACCTTATGCAAGAGTCATCGTGATCTTCACCTTTCCTTTTTACATTTTATCCTTTGGCAAGCACGGGATGTTGGAAAGATCATAATACATATATCTAATTGGATGTGGCTTAGCATGAGTTATTATTGTTGACATTACCCCTGAGGTAAAAGGTTGGGAGGCGAAACTATAAGCCCCTATCTTTCTCTGTGTCTGATTAAAACTCCATAATCACAAGTATTGCGTGAGTGTTAGCAATTATGAAAGACTAAATGATAGTTGAGTATGTGGACTTGCTAGAAAGCTCGACATAGACTCTTTCTGATGTTATGATAAATTGCAATTGCCTCAATGACTAAGATTATAGTTTGTTAGTTCTCAATAAAGTTTCTGATTCATACTTTGCATTGTGAATAGATTATTACTTGAGCATAAGAAATTATATGACAATATCCATATATGTTGTTGTTATGAGAATAATCATGATGCCCTCATGTCCGTATTTTATTTTATCGACAACTCTACCTCTAAACATGTGGACATATTTATCGTTATCGGCTTCCGCTTGAGGACAAGCGAGGTTTAAGCTTGGGGAGTTGATCGTCCATTTTGCATCATGCTTTTATATCGATATTTATTGCATTATGGGCTGTTATTACACATTATGTCACAATACTTATGCCTATTCTCTCTTATTTTACAAGGTTTACATAAGGAGGAGAATGCGGCAATAGGAATTCGAAATTTGGAAAAGGAGCAAATATTAGAGACCTATTCGCACAACTCAAAAGTCCTGAAACTCCAGGAAAGTTATTTTTGGAAATAATAAAAATATTGAGTGGAAGAAATGCGTCGGGGGCCCCACACAGCCACGGGGTGGGGGCTCGCCCTAACCCCAGGCGCGCCCCGCCTCGTGGGCCCCTGTTGGCCCTTGGTGGCCATCTTACGCTATATGAAGTCTTTGCTAGAAGAAAAATCATAAGCAAGCTTTGGGACGAGACTCCGCCACACAGGCGGAACCTTGGCGGAACCAATCTAGGGCTCCGCAGAGCTGTTCATTGGGACACTTCCCTCGGAAGGAAATCATCGCCATCGTCATCACCAACGCTCCTCTCATCGGGAGAGGGCAATCTCCATCAACATGTTCACCAGCACCATCTCCTCTCAAAACCCTAGTTCATCTGTTGTATCCAATTCTTGTCTCTAAGTCCGGGATTGGCACCTGTAGGTTGCTAGTAGTGTTGATTACTCCTTGTAGTTGATGCTAGTTGGTTTATTTGGTGGAAGATCATATGTTCAGATCCTATATGCATATTAATACCCCTCTGATTATGAACTGGAATATGCTTTGTGAGTAGTTACGTTTGTTCCTGAGGACATGGGAGAAGTCTTGCTATTAGTAGTCATGTAAATTTGGTATTCGTATGAGATGTATGTTGTCTATCCTCTAGTGGTGTTATGCGAACGTCGACTACATAACACTTCACCATTATTTGGGCCTAGGGGAAGGCATTGGGAAGTAATAAGTAGATGATGGGTTGCTAGAGTGACAGAAGCTTAAACCCTAGTTTATGCGTTGCTTCGTAAGGGGCTGATTTGGATCCATATGTTTAATGTATAGTTAGGTTCCTTAATACTTTTATTGTAATTGCGGATGCTTGCAATAGAGGTTAATCATAAGTGGGATGCTTGTACAAGTAAGGGCAGCACCCAAGCTCCGGTCCACCCACATATCAAATTATCAAAGTACCGAACGCGAATCATATGAACGTGATGAAAACTAGCTTGACGATAATTCTCATGTGTCCTCGGGAGCGCTTTTCTTTATATAAGAGTTTGTCCAGGCTTGTCCTTTGCTACAAAAAGGATTGAGCCACCTTTCTACACTTTATTTACTTTTGTTACTTGTTGCTTGTTACAAATTATCCTATCAAAAAACTATCTGTTACCTATTATTTCAGTGCTTGCAGAGAATACCTTGCTGAAAACCGCTTATCATTTCCTTCTGCTCCTCGTTGGGTTCGACACTCTTACTTATCAAAAGGACTACGATAGATCCCCTATACTTGTTGGTCATCATCTTGCATAAAGTGTAAACAAATAGTTCGATTTTGACGTCTTTGGACCCATTTTAATAACAATCTTTATCAGTTTCCTCACTTGAAGCTGGTTCATGAATATCTCATTGCCCTACAAAGGGTCGAAGTGTGGAACTTTGGCAATGATATATGTACCTAAAAGCACCAAGTTAATATTATTAGCTAAACAACAATTAAAAATGATGTAGTACAACACTCCCTCCATCCCATTATATAAGATTTTATTATATGTATATCTAGCCATCATCAGAAGATTAAGGTAACACTCTTCCTTGTTGCTATGTAGCCCGGGATTGCATAGTTAGTCATTCAGTACAATGTATGTTGCTATGTAGCCTCAGATATATTAAATATGGCCCTAGTTAACCTACTGATAAATGGGTTAGATATATTCAGTGAAATGTCTGATTCGATGATTAATCCCTTATCAGCCCCAGGCTATATGGTACCAGCTACCGATATCCTGAACAATGAGTACATATAAGCAATGGGATGAAACTAACCTCGATGGAAAACAAGATTGTTCTCAATATTGTCCTGCATGAGTACATATAAAGGCATGTTAGCACGACAGGCTCAACATCAACCAAATATATCCATGGTAGACAATATAATCTACAAATGATAGCTTCAGTGTGCAGGCTTAAGCACGCTAGTTAAGAAAAACAAGAAGTGGAAAGGTGTGTTAACTGCATCATGCATAGCATTTAAAAACAAGCAAATAGTCATTTTAATTGGTATTGTGCATGTCTAAAGTACACTAGTTATTGTTAAAAACGAAAAGGCATGTTAACTGCAATATCCTTAACAGCAACCAAATATTGTAATTCACAGTGCTATTATTGAAACTGTTATTGATGAAATTGAACTACGCGGCAAATAGTTGCACATATAGAGTATCACATTGTGAAGAACTGAAATAAACAAGTCATAAGGCCATTGTAACACCCCGGATGTAACTTTCCATATTTGTAACTCCAACTCTTGCCATTTTCGTCATTGTGATATGATATTCCCTCCGTGGTTGGGTTTTTCTTCTTTTTGCATTTTGTCCATGTCATGCATTTCATATCATGTCATCATGTGCATCTCATTTGCATACGTGTTCGTCTCATGATTCGAGCATTTTTCCGTTGTCCGTTTTGCAATCCAAGCACTCCTATGTTCCCCGGCGTCCCCTTCTACATTTTTTCGTGAGCGGGTACTAAACTTTCTCGGAATGGACCAAGGTTTGTCAAGTGGCCTTGGTATACCACCGGTAGACCACCTGTCAAGTTTCGGGTCATTTGGAGCTCGTTTGGTACTCCAACGGTTAACCGCACTCTCGCAAAAGCCTCTTTTAAGTTGCAGCCCAACACCCCTTCAAAACAGCCCAATAACCCATCTAAGTCACTTCCATGCTCTCCGTCGTTCGATCACGATCGTGTGGGCGAAAACCGCACCTCATTTGGAGCTTCCTAGCTCCTTCTACCTATAAATATGCATCTCCCCCTCCAAATCTCGGATCAATTCCCCCGAAACCCTAGACGAAATCCCCTCCGCGCCGCCGGACACGTCCGGATCGGACCGGACACGTCCGCCGCCCATGACGGCAGCCAACCAGGGCTGCCACGTGGCCCCGGTCCCCACGCGCCCAGCGCGCCCGGCTGGCCGGGGCCAAAGCGGGCCCTCCGGCCCACCCAGCGCAAGCGCGGCACCGGCCACAGCGCGCCGCCGCCCGCCCGGCCACCATGGCCCCGCTCCGGCCGCCGCCGGCCATCCCGGCGCCCGCCCGCGCCCTCCTCGTCCGCCCGGCCCCTCCTCCTCCGCCCCGGCGAGCAGCCGCTCCGGCCGGCGAGCCTCGAGCCGCGCGCGCGGATCTGAGATCTGCCGGCAGGGTTGACTTCTTCTCTCCCCCCGATTCATCTAAGTCCTTTTCTATGATAGTTTCGTTGCATTTTCGTCATGCCATAACTCTCTGCATATTGCTCCGTTTCGTGCGTGTAGTATGTCAAAATGTTCGCCTCGAAGAGTAGATCATTTAATCTCATTGCATCATTTTCATTTGAGCTCATCTTGATGCCCGAAATGCTGTTGGAAGAGGGCTATGTGATGTTAGTTTCGCATTTCTTAATGAACATGCACTTTGTCATTTTGCCATGATTGATGTGTGCACCCTATGATTTTGAGTCCTACATGTGTTTTGTAATATGCCATGCCATCTTTCCAGGGGTGTATGCCATGTATTTTTGTGACCTCTGTGGTGACTAGCACAAGCATGCAAACTAGGTGTCATGATGTTGCTGATTTCAGCCCCTGTTTAGCTGATATTTTTATGCCATGTTAACTTGATGCTACCGAGAGATCCATGCATATTTTGAGATACTTCAGTAAGGATGTTTTGAACATATGGCTATGCTCTATCCATCCATGCCTTTGTTTGCAATTATGGAGTGCTATAGCTTGAGTCAATCGAGCTCTACTTTTGCTATAAAATGTTTCCTGGCAGATTGGTTACATGTTATTCAATTTTGCCAAGGTTGTTGTAGTTGATCCGTGTATGCTATGATGTTGTTCTTGCCATGAATAGATTCTATGCCATGTCTTCTTGATGGATGTATGCTTATTTTATCATGTAATGCTCTGTAGTGAGTGCATCGAGCTCTTAAACATGCCTACTTGTTATCTGTTTTTGCCATGCCCATTGCTGAATCATTATGAAACTTGCTATATTGACATGGGTGTTACTATATTTTCTGATCCTTTTTGGCTCATGGTCAGTAAGGGACTTTTGTTCTATGCTTTGAGTAGATTCATGCCATGCCTTGCTTTGCTATTATAAGTTCCTGTAGCATGCTGTTTTCTTGCTCTAAACATTGCTTCCTGATGCTGATTTTGCAATGTTCAGTAATTTCACTAAGTCTGTGAAGCTGATATATTTTGCACTTTTGCCATGCTTGTTTGGACCTGTTATGTTGTGAATTAGCCGTAGCTCAGTGTTCATCTTTTGTCAAGCATCTTGAGTAGATCACTGCCATATGCTTTTCTGGTACGTTTGGGTGCAGTAGCTTAATTTCTTGTTGCTTGCTAAGTGGTATCATGCTGTTAATGGCAGATTTGTGCCATTCTTGTTTTGATTGTCATTTGCAAACCGTCCATCCGATTCCGGTGATCTTTATATCGATTTCAACCGAAATCATCTCATCTTTCCAGCGGCATACTTGGTTTGCCAAGTTGATGCCTGGTTCATCATTTTCCTTCCGGAGCGCGCATACGCATTGCATATCACATCTCGCATATCATGTCATGTTTTGCATCATGTTGCTTGTGCATTGCACCGTGATTTATTGTGGTTCCTTTGTTTGTGTTCTTGCTTTGGGTAGAGCCGGGAGACGAGTACGTGAATGAGGAACCTGTTGAGAACGCTTACGAGGATCAAGCTTTCGACAACTCTGAGAACTTTGTAGGCAAGATGACCATACCCTCGAAATCACTTCTATCTTTGCTATGCTAGATGCTCACTCTTTTGCTATGCCTATGCTACGATGCCTATCACTTGCTTATCATGCCACCCATATTGCCATGTCAGCCCCTAACCATCCTTTCCTAGCAAACCGTTGATTGGCTATGTTACCGGTTTGCTCAGCCCCTCTTATAGCGTTGCTAGTTGCAGGTGAAGATGAAATTTGTTCCTTGTTGGAACATGGAGATGTTGTTCCTTGTTGGAGCATATTTACTTGTTGGGGATATCACAATATATCTGCTATAATTAATGCATCTATATACTTGGTAAAGGGTGGAAGGCTCGGCCTTATGCCCGGTGTTTTGTTCCCTCTTGCCGCCTAGTTTCCGTCATACGGTGTTATGTTCCTTGATTTCGCGTTCCTTACGGTTGGGTGATTTATGGGACCCCTTGACAGTTCGCTTTGAATAAGACTCCTCCAAAGAAGGCCCAACTTTGGTTTTACCATTTGCCACCTAAGCCTTTTTCCCCGGGTTTTCGCGAGCCCGAGGGTCATCTTTATTTTAACCCCCGGGCCAGTTCTCCTTTGAGTGCTGGTCCAACCTGTCAGCCGTCGGTGGCCATCAGGGGCAACTCTGAGATGGCCTATCGGAAGTTTGGACAATCCGGTGTGCCACGAGAACGAGATATGTGCAGCTCCTATCGGGATTTGTCGGCACATTCGGGCAGCTTTGCTGGTCTTGTTTTATTCTTTGTCGAAATGTCTTGTAGTCCGGGATTCGAGATTGATCGGGTCTTCCGGTAGAAGGAATATCCTTCGTTGACCGTGAGAGCTTATAATGGGCTAAGTTGGGACACCCTGCAGGGTATTATCTTTCAAAGCCGTGCCCACGGTTATGAGGAGATGGAATTTGTTAATCTCGGTTGTAGAAACCCGAAGTTGACCTTAATTAAAATACAGATCAACGCGTGTGTAACCGTGATGGTCTCTTCTCGGCGGAGTCCGGGAAGTGAACACGGTGTTGGAGTAATGTTTGACGTAAGTAGTTCAGGATCACTTCTTGATCGCTACTAGCTTCACGACCGTGCCTTGCTTCTCCTCTCGCTCTCTTTTGCGAATGTAGCCACCATATATGCTAGTCGCTTGCTGCAGCTCCACCTCACAACTCTGTCCTTCCTATAAGCTTAAATGGTCTTGATCTCGGGTGTGAGATTGCTGAGTCCCGTGACTCACAGATTCTACCAAAACAGTTGCAGGTGCCGGCGATGCGGTCAGGTGGACGAACCGAGCTCAAGTGGGAGTTCGACGAGGCGTGGTCGTTACTATGTGTCTTTTCACGATGATCGTAGTGGAGCCAGTTGGGACGATCGGGGATCTGTGTAGCATTTGGGGTATCTTCTTTTATTTTGGTTCCGTAGTCGGACCTTGAGTGTAATCTGAATGATGGATGTTTATTTATGTATTGTGTGAAGTGGCATTCGTAAGCCAACTATGTATCTCTTTCCTTATGTATTACATGGGTTGTGTGAAGATTACCTCACTTGCGACATTGCTTTCAATGCGGTTATGCCTCTAAGTCGTGCTTCGACACGTGGGAGATATAGCCGCATCGAGGGTGTTACAAGTTGGTAATCAGAGCCATTCCCGACTTAGGAGCCCTGCTTGATTGTTTCTTTGGCGTTGTTGAGTCTAGAACAAAAATGTTTTGAGTCTTAGGATTATATATATCGAGAGTAGGATTCTTTTTACTCCCAGTCCTTAAATCGCTCTGGTGATGTCTCCTGACGTAGAAGTTTTGACTCTCCTCTCCTCAAATTTCACTAGAAAAATTTCTAGGATCACGCGGGTATCTTGGAATCGTTCCGATGGTTTTGTGACGAGAACATTGTTCTTGGTGCCTCCTGACATTTAGGGGTTGTGGCGGTGTCCCGGGAGTTGAGCTCCGAGGTGTTGTCGTCACAATTTTATCGTTGCGATTCGGAATACGAGATTTGCCGACATCGAAATCTCTTTTGTGCAGTTGTTGGTGAGATAACCCGATAACCCTTGATCAGGCGAGCTCGGGAGTATTGCCATGACTCGTATAACAGATGCTTTTGAAGGTCGAGGTACACGATTTCGAAGGTTTCTTGGTTATGTGTTGACGGATGGATACTGTTTGGATCTAGGTATTGTTAGTTTGGGTGATATATTTTGTGTCCCTGTATCCCCAACACCAGATTGCATAACCAGAAAGTTTGGGAGTTTATAGGTGGGATTCAAGTAGCTCCTAGCATTTCTTCCGTAGATATTTGGTTTGTGATTGGGTAATCCTTACCACTTATTTGTTCGATCGTACCTTGTTTATTTTTTTTCATCAACCTTAATCAAGTGGCTTCTCACCTTAATGGACGTGTGATGTTAACTTTGGAATTCATTCGTTCATCCTTGTTCGAATGTTTATTGTGAAGACTATATGTTGCAATTTCTATCCGTTGATTCAACTTGACTATCTGTCTATCAAAGTGCTAACGGATGTCACCCTCTTCAGGATGGCTCCGCCAACGCGTCAGAATCCGGAACGAAATGATGGGAATCAGTCGAACCCTCCACCTCCACCTCCGCCTCCGGAGGCCTGGCAAGCTATCATGGCAGCCACCAATGCCAATGCTCCGATGATTTTGCAACTCTTGCAAGAGCGTACCCAAGGGTAGGGCAATCAAGGAAATCAAGGTCAAGGCAACAACCAGCTGCACTTTGCTACCCTCAGTCAGTTCCTCGCTAATCAGCCGAAGTCTTTCAGTTTCTGTGTCGAGGCCACAGACGCCGACGATTGGCTTGTGGACATCTGCAAACATTTTGAATGTAGCAATGTCAGACCCGAGGACTTTGTCAAGTTTGCTTCGTTTCAACTCAAGGACCAAGCTGCTGAGTGGTACCAGCAATACAAAGATTCCAGAGGAGGTCGTGTCATTACAGGATGAGTTCCGCCGAGACTTGAGCTCACCACATTCGAAAAGTGTTGTTGAGAGCAAGCGTGAGGAGTTCCGCAATCTCAAGCAAGGCAACATGTCGTGTATCAATACAATATCCAGTTCGAGAAACTTCGCTCGCTTTGCTAAGCAAGGCGTCCACGATGAAAAGAGTATGATCTATCAATTCAGAGGTGGTCTCGGAGAAGATCTGCAATTAGCTCTTGTGCTTTTGAGCCGAAAAGTATGATGAATTCTACAACATGGCTTTGAAGCAAGAAGCTGCCCAGCTCAAATGTGAGGCTTCTAAGAAGAGAATCGGGGATGCAGTTCAGTCTTCTTCTTCCTCTCAAGTGGCAGCTAAGCAGCAGAAGTTCTACCTTCCTCCTCCTCCGTTCCGTCAGCCTTATCAGTAGAAGAACTGAGGTGGCCGTGGATCTTCCACCCACCCAACCCAGGCTATCATAACAAGTCTAATTCTCAAGCTCCAAGGTCAAATGCTCCTTACCACCGTCCGCTCGGAGGTGACTTGCAACAAGTGTCGTCAGAAAGGTCACTATGCGAACAAATGCTTCAACCAAAGGCGCCTTCCGCCTCCTCCTCCTATGAAATCTTCCAGCAATGCAGTGGTCAAGCATAATCCCAAGTTTGCAAAGGTGAACATGATGAATGTAGCGCAGGCAGAGGATTCTTCAGATGTGATCATGGGTAATCTTCCTGTTAATGATATTCCTGCAAAAGTTCTTTTTGACACTGGTGCATCGCTTAGTTTCATCTCTAAACCATTTGCATCTAAGCATGAGTTGTCTTTACAAGATTTGCCTAGACCATTAGCAGTTGTCTCTCCGGGTAAATGCATGAATGCAAGCTACATGGTTCCGGATGTTTCTATCAAGATGGGCGACTATAGATTTCTGGCTAAACCTATTGTCCTTGGTGACTCGGATATTGATCTTATTCTTGGGATGGACTGGCTTTATTAGCACAAAGCTCAGCTTGATTGTGCTGCCAGGGAAATTCAATTGACTCACTCTTCTAATGATGTGATCATCTATGCGCTTCGTGATGAAACCATTGGTTGTTTTCTCTCAATGAGAAGGGCGAATTGATGCTATCTCTCGATTCGATCGTTTGTGAGTACCAAGATGTCTTTCGGAAGAGCTTCCAGAATGCTTCCTCACCACCCGCTTGAATTAGTTATCGATCTTGAGCACGCACGAACCCGTTTGCAAGCGTCCATACAAGCTTGGACCTGATGAGCTGAAGGAATTGAAGAAGCAGCTCGATGAACAAGAGCGTCTGGGTTTGATCAGACCGAGTTCATCTCCTTGGGGTTGTGGTGTTCTTTTTGTCCAGAAGAAGGATGGCACAGACCGACTTTGCGTCGATTACCGTCCATTGAATAAGAAGACGATCAAGAACAAGTATCCACTTCCCAACATCAATGAGCTTTTCGAGCAACTCAAAGGTGCTAAAGTGTTCTCCAAGCTTGACCTTCGTATGGGTTATCATCAGATTCGCATTCGTGAACAAGATATTCCCAAGACAGCATTCAGAACAAGCTTTGGTTCTTATGAATATACGGTCATGTCTTTCGGCCTTGTCAATGCTCCTCCAACATTCTCTCGGATGATGAACTTCATCTTCAACCCCTACACCAATGAATTCGTCTTGGTCTATCTTGATGATATTTTGGTCTTTTCCAAGAATTAGAAGGATCATGCCAAACATTTGCGATTGGTGCTAGACAAGCTCAGAGAGCATCAATTCTATGCGAAGTTTTCCAAATGTGAATTTTGGCTTGATGAAGTGCTTTACCTTGGTCATATCATCTCCGCCAAGGGCATCGCTGTTAATCCCGAGAAGGTGTCTGCAGTTGTGAATTGGGAACCTCCTCGAATGTCAAGCAGCTCCATGATTTTCTTGGTCTTGCAAGCTATTGCGAAGATTCGTTGAGAACTTCTCTAAGATTGCAAAGCCTCTTTCCAACCTCCTTGAAGCATGTGAAGTATGTCCGGTCTCCGAGTGTGGCGTTGCTTTCAATACTCTCAAAGAGAAACTCGTCACAGCTCTGTCTTGACTCCTCTGATGAATCCAAGCCATTGAAGTTTTTCGTGATGCTTCTCTTCAAGGCCTCGGTGCTGTGTTAATGCAAGAGAGAGAGTTGTGGCCTATACCTCTCGTCAGCTGAAGCCCAACGAAAAGAACTACCCCACTCACGATCTTGAGTTGGCGGCGTTGTCCATGCATTGATAACATGGAGACATCTCTTGTTGGGAAGGAAAGTGGACATTTTCACCGATCACAAGAGCCTCAAGTATATCTTCACTCAGCCCAACATCAACCTCAGGCAGACTCGATGGGTCGAAATGATTCAAGAGTACAACCCAAGTATTGAATATACTCCGGGCAAGGCCAATGTCATTGCAGATGCTTTGAGCAGGAAGGCTTCTCGCAAGCAGTTTAATTCTCAAGCCCTTCCAACCGGATCTTTGTGAAGCTTTCCAAGCTGAATCTTCAAGTTGTTCCTCAAGGCTTTCTTGCCAACCTCATAGTCTCTCCTACTTTGGAAGATCAAATTCGTGAGGCTCAACTCCTGGATACCATGGTGAAAAAGGTGAAGCGTGGTGTCGACAAGGGCATTTCAAGTACAAGTGCTTCCACATTGATGACAAAGATACTCTTTTCTTGAGGACGGATTGTGGTTCCTAAGGGTGATCTCGAAAAGTCATTATGAGCGAGGCACATAATTCGCTTCTATCCATTCATCCTGGAAGTACGAAGATGTACCATGACTTCAAGCAGTCATATTGGTGGACTCGAATGAAGCGAGAAATTGCTCAATTCGTGAATGAGTGTGATGTCTGCAGAAGAGTGAAAGCAGAACACCAACGACCAGCTGGTCTCCTCCAACCTCTTGCTATTCTAGAATGGAAGTTTGATCATATCGAGATGGACTTCGTGACTGGTTTTCCAAAGTCTAAACGTGGAAATGATGCTATCTTCGTTGTCATTGACAAGCTTACTAAAGTGGCTCATTTTCTTCCTATCAAAGAATCTATCACAACAGCTCAGTTGGCAGAGCTATACACCTCCAGGATTGTCTCCTTGCACGGCATTCCACAATTGATCTCTTCAGACCGTGGCAGCATCTTTACCTCCAAGTTTTGGGATTCTTTTCGAAGGCCATGGGCACCAACATTCGTTTCAGCAGAGCTTTCCATCCTCAAACAAGTGGCCAAGTCAAGCGAGTCAATCAAATCCTTGAAGATATGCTCGGGGCTTGTGTCATTTCCTTGATATGAAATGGGAAGATTGTCTTCCATATGCGAGTTCTCCTACAACAACAACTTCCAGCGAGTTCGGGCAAGGCCCCATTCGAAATTCTCTATGGCGAAAGTGTCGTACTCCTCTCAATTGGTCGAGACAAGTGAGCGCTAACTTCTTGGCAATGACTTGATCACGAAGCGAAGAAATGTGCAAAGTCATTCGTGAGAATCTCAAAGCCGCGCAATCGCGCGGAAGAGCTATTATGATGACAAGCACCATGATGTGGCTTTTGAAATCGGAGACCATGTCTACCTCCGCGTCTCTCAATGAAAGGCACTCGCCGCCCGGTATCAAAGGAAGCTTGCCCCTAGATCGTGGGTCCTTTCAAGATCATTGGCAAAAGAGGCGATCTCGCCTATCAACGAGCTTCCGTCCAACCGCAAGCGTGCGCGATGTGTTTCACGTGTCACAACCGCAAGTGCTTCAAGACTCTGGCGCACTATCAACCGAAGAAATTGACCTTCAAGAAGATCTCTCTTATCATGAGAACCCGTTGCTATTCTTGAAGAAACCGAGCGCAAGACTGCAACAAGTCAATCAAATTCCTAAAAGTGAAGTGGTCACACCATTCCGACCGAGAAGCCACACAGGGGCGCGAGGATCACCTCCGTTCGAATATCCGGAGTTCTTTCGGTCCTAGATCTGGGGCGAGATCCTCTTGTAGTGGTGGAGTGTTGTAACACCCCGGATGTAACTTTCATATTTGTAACTCCAACTCTTGCCATTTTCGGCATTGTGATATGATATTCCCTCCGTGGTTGGGTTTTTCTTATTTTTGCATTTTGTCCATGTCATGCATTTCATATCATGTCATCATGTGCATCTCATTTGCATACGTGTTCGTCTCATGATTCCGAGCATTTTTCCCGTTGTCCGTTTTGCAATCCGGCACTCCTATGTTCCCCGGCGTCCCCTTTTACATTTTTTCGTGAGTGGGTACTAAACTTTCTCGGAATGGACCGAGGTTTGTCAAGTGGCCTTGGTATACCACCGGTAGACCACCTGTCAAGTTTCGTGTCATTTGGAGCTCGTTTGGTACTCCAACGGTTAACCGCACTCTCGCAAAAGCCTCTTTTAAGTTGTAGCCCAACACCCCTTCAAAACAGCCCAATAACCCATCTAAGTCACTTCCATTCTCTCCGTCGTTCGATCACGATCGTGTGGGCGAAAACCGCACCTCATTTGGAGCTTCCTAGCTCCTTCTACATATAAATATGCATCTCCCCCTCCAAATCCCGGATCAATTCCCCCGAAACCCTAGACGAAATCCCCTCCACGCCGCCGGACACGTCCGGATCGGACCGGACGCGTCCGCCGCCGCGCCCGCAGCCAACCAGGGGCTGCCACGTGGCCCCCGGTCCCCACTTTACCGCCCCCGCGCGCCCGCCCGGGGCCAGTGCGAGCCCTCCGGCCTAACCAGCGCGCGCGGCCGATTCTTGCCCCGCCCTGCGCCGCCCGCCCGCCGCGCCGCCGCCGCCCGGCCACCGCGGTCCCGCTCGGCCGCCGCCCGGCCATGCCAGCGCCGCCCGCGCCTCCTCGTCGCCCGGCCCTCCTCCTCCGCCCCGGCGAGCAGCCGCTCCGGCCGGTGAGCATCGAGCTGCGCGCGCGGATCTGAGATCTGCCGGCAGGGTTGACTTCTTCTCTCCCCCCGATTCATCTAAGTCATTTTCTATGATAGTTTTGTTGCATTTTCGTCATGCCATAACTCTCTGTATATTGCTCCGTTTCGTGCGTGTAATATGTCAAAATGTTCGACTCGAAGAGTAGATCATTTCATCTCATTGCATCATTTTCATTTGAGCTCATCTTGATGCCCGAAATGCTGTTGGAAGAGGGCTATGTGATGTTAGTTTCATTTCTTAATGAAAATGCACTTTGTCATTTTTGCCATGATTGATGTGTGCACCCTATGATTTTGAGTCCTACATGTGTTTTGTAATATGCCATGCCATCTTTCCAGGGGTGTATGCCATGTATTTTTGTGACCTCTGTGGTGACTAGCACAAGCATGCAAACTAGGTGTCATGATGTTGCTGATTTCAGCCCCTGTTTAGCTGATATTTTTATGCCATGTTAACTTGATGCTACCGAGAGATCCATGCATATTTTGAGATACTTCAGTAAGGATGTTTTGAACATATGGCTATGCTCTATCCATCCATGCCTTTGTTTGCAATTACGGAGTGCCATACCTTGAGTCAATCGAGCTCTACTTTTGCTATAAAATGTTTCCTGGCAGATTGGTTACATGTTATTCAATTTTGCCAAGGTTGTTGTAGTTGATCCGTGGATGCTATGATGTTGTTCTTTCCATGAATAGATTCTATGCCATGTCTTCTTGATGGATGTATGCTTATTTTATCATGTAATGCTCTATAGTGAGTGCATCGAGCTCTTAAACATGCCTACTTGTTATCTTATTTTGCCATGCCCTGTTGCTGAATCTGTTAACGAAACTTGCTATATTGACATGGGTGTTATTATATTTTCTGATCCTTTTTGGCTCATGGTCAGTAAGGGACTTTTGTTCTATGCTTTGAGTAGATTCATGCCATGCCTTGCTTTGCTATTATAAGTTCCTGTAGCATGCTGTTTTCTTGCTCTGAACATTGCTTCCTGATGCTGATTTTGCAATGTTAAGTAATTTCACCAAGTCTGTGAAGCTGATATATTTTGCACTTTTGCCATGCTTGTTTGGACGTGTTATGTTGTGAATTAGCCGTAGCTCAGTGTTCATCTTTTGTCAAGCATCTTGAGTAGATCACTGCCATATGCTTTTATGGTACGTTTGGGTGCAGTAGCTTAATTTCTTGTTGCTTGCTAAGTGGTATCATGCTGTTAATGGCAGATTTGTGCCATTCTTGTTTTGATTGTCATTTGCAAAGCGTGCATCCGATTCGGTGATCTTTATATCGATTTCAACCGAAATCATCTCATCTTTCAGCGGCATACTTGGTTTGCCAAGTTGATGCCTGGTTCATCATTTTCCTTCCGGATGCGATACGCATTGCATATCACATCTCGCATATCATGTCATGTTTTGCATCATGTTGCTTGTGCATTGCACCGTGATTTATTGTGGTTCCTTTGTTTGTGTTCTTGCTTTGGGTAGAGCCGGAGGCGAGTGCGTGAGCGAGGAACTTGTTGAGAACGCTTACGAGGATCAAGCTTTCGACAACTCGAGAACTTTGCGAGCAAGATGACCATACCCTCGAAATCACTTCTATCTTTGCTATGCTAGATGCTCGCTCTTTTGCTATGCCTATGCTACGATGCCTATCACTTGCTTATCATGCCACCCATATTGCCATGTCAGCCCCTAACCATCCTTTCCTAGCAAACCGTTGATTGGCTATGTTACCGCTTTGCTCAGCCCCTCTTATAGCGTTGCTAGTTGCAGGTGAAGATGAAATTTGTTCCTTGTTGGAACATGGAGATGTTGTTGCTTGTTGGAGCATATTTACTTGTTGGGGATATCACAATATATCTGCTATAATTAATGCATCTATATACTTGGTAAAGGGTGGAAGGCTCGGCCTTATGCCTGGTGTTTTGTTCCACTCTTGCCGCCCTAGTTTCCGTCATACCGGTGTTATGTTCCTTGATTTCGCGTTCCTTACACGGTTGGGTGATTTATGGGACCCCCTTGACAGTTCGCTTTGAATAAGACTCCTCCAGCAAGGCCCAACTTTGGTTTTACCATTTGCCACCTAAGCCTTTTTCCCCCGGGTTTTCGCGAGCCCGAGGGTCATCTTTTTTTTAACTCCCATATATATACTCTCCAGCAAATTTTGGCCTTTTCTAGTCGATCCCTAAACTTAACGTTGTAAGCTTCAATTTGATCAAGTTCAAAGCAGGTTCAACCGGAAGTAGCATGCATTCAAACATAAACATAGATAGTTTTGCATTACCGAACGTAAAACATAAATTCAAACTAAGCTAAACTACTTTCGGTCGAAGTACAGGTCGAGCCAATCCTTCCTCGTCTTGTACGGTGTGCCGTGAGCCGGGTCCGGGACGGTGCCGTCGGGGGGGTCGTTGTGAAAGGCACTCCTAGACTCGTCGACATCGATCTCCTCGTCCTCGGGGCCCACCTCGACGCCCTCCGTGCCACCGCCGCCGTCGCCGCCGCCTTCGAGCTCGTCATCGGAGGAGAGAATGATAACCTCGCTGCCCTCCGCACCGCCGTCCTCGCCGCCTTCGACCTCGTCATCGGAGGAGAGCGCGATAACCTCGCCGCCCTCCGCGCTGGCAAAGATCGCCCGCTCCTCCTCCACGAGCTCTGGATGTTGCTGACGGAGCTCTTGCATGTAGGCCTCGTCAAAGGCCTCGACCTCGAGGCGCTCCCACACCTCGCGGTCCTCCAGCGCCATAGACGAGCTCACCACCCTGGCTCCGGCGGAACAAGGTTGACCGGACGTGTGCCGAAGGGGAAATTGATCCTGATGACCCACAAGTATAGGGGATCTATTGTAGTCCTTTCAATAAGTAAGAGTGTCGAACCCAACGAGGAGCAAAAAGAAATGATAAGCGGTTTTCAGCAAGGTATTCTCTGCAAGCACTTAAATTATAGGTTGATACGTCTCCAACGTATCTATAATTTTTGATTGCTCCATGCTACTTTATCTACTGTTTTGGACTATATTGGGCTTTATTTTCCACTTTTATATTATTTTTGGGACTAACCTATTAACCGGAGGCCCAGCCGAATTGCTGTTTTTTTGCCTATTTCAGTGTTTCAAGAAAGCGGAATATCAAACGAGTCCAACGGAATGAAACCTTTGGGAGCGTGATTTTCTCACGAGCGTGATCCGGAGACTTGGACCCTACTCCAAGAAGTAACAGAGGCAGTCACGAGGGTGGGGCGCCCCTAGGCGCGCCCTGCCTCGTGGGCCCCTGTTGCTCCACCGATGTACTCCTTCCTCCTATATATACCTACGTACCCCCAAACGATCAGAGGAGGGCCAAAAACCTAATTCCACCGCCGCAACTTCCTGTATCCACGAGATCCCATCTTGGGGCCTGTTTGAGCTCTCACGGAGGGGCATCCACCACGGAGGGCTTCTACATCATCACCATAGCCCCTCCGATGAAGTGTGAGTAGTTTACTATAGACCTTCGGGTCCATAGCTAGTAGCTAGATGGCTTCTTCTCTCTTTTTGGATCTCAATACAATGTTCTCCCCCTCTCTCATGGAGATCTATTCGATGTAATCTTCTTTTTGCAGTGTGTTTGTTGAGATCGATGAATTGTGGGTTTATGATCAAGTTTATCTATGAACAATATTTGAATCTTCTCTGAATTCTTTTATGTATGATTGGTTATCTTTGCAACACTACAAAAAAATACACTTCCGTGATGATACGTGTTTGTCACAGTAGGTCGCATTTTTTGTCCTGCATGTACATCCCTGACAAATTTATGACAGAATCAAGATAGTCATACCTGTGTTGTCGTAGAAGTGTTCCATGACATTACCAAAATTATCATCACGGAAGTGTCCACTTCCATGATGATAAATCGCGCGTCACAGAAGTACTTTCGTCAAGGGTGACCGACACGTGGCATCCACCGTAACGGAACGCCATTAAGCTATCGGGTTGGATTTTGGATCCGATAACCCGTTAACAGCCCCGACCAATGGGAAATTTCCACGTGTAAAATTCTGATTGGCGAAGGAACACTGTCGGCTCGTCGATGGGCGGATGTCGCTTTGTCCATTGGAGGAGACATGCCTATGGTACGTCGACACGTGGCTGGGCCCAACAGAGGCCCATATAGGTTAAAAAGGCCGGCCCAGTCAAAGGCCCGTAGAACTTAATCAGGTATTAGTGGGCCAGCCCAATAACGACCTGCTTAATAAAGGCCCATTTATAGCCCGAAACCAGATCTGGCCCATTAATCGTTCGCTCAATATTTGGGCCCATTTACGGCCTGAAGCCATATCTGGCCCGTTAATTGTTCACCCAATATTTGGGCCTATTTGCGGCCCGAAGCCAGATCTGGCCCGTTAATTGTTCGCCGAATATTCGGGCCCAACTACAGCCCAGTGACTTTCGACCTGTTAGAGGCCTGATGTAGACATGGGCCCATTTCATCCCGGTGTGACTTTCGGCCTGGGAATGGCCCGTGCTGCCCATGGGCCTTATATGGTCTGACGGGTCATCGGGCCCACTAACGGCCCATGCTAAAGGTGGCAACAGTTAAGCCCAACGTGACTTTGGGCCTGTTAAAGTCCTGTCGCGTAATTCGGCACGTTGATGCCTGTACTAAGCTTTCGGCCTCTTAAAGGCCCATGATATCAGTGGGCCAACTAAGGCCCGAGATATGTTTCAGCACAGTAACGGCCCGTGAGCTAATCGGGCCCATAACGGCCGGTCTACATTTTGGCTCTTTGAAGGCCGTCGACGACTAGTGAAAATTGAGGCCCAACATGCATTTTGGCCTGCTAAAGGCCCGTGGTTTCATCTCGCCGTAACGAGCCGATACAATATTCAACTGTTAATGGCCCAACGCTACAGGCCAAACTAAGCGCTAGGTCGATAAAAGGCCCAACTAAAATATAGGCCGGTGTAAGTTTGGGCCTGGCGCAATGTGTGAAGGCCCCAATCATTCAGGCCCAAGAAAGACACAGGCCGGCCCAATTGTGGCCCGCTAAAAACCTGGCCCGTTATCGAATGTTTCGGCCCGGTCGACTACATCTGATTTTTTTCAGATAGCGAATGATGGCAGTAACTAGTAGGAATTAAGAACAAACCTACTCTATACAATAAAGAAATTACGGCATAGTAACTAAGAATAAACCTATACTATACAATAAAGGATTTAAGGTATATTTCATCCACTGAGCGTCGAAGTTCGCCACTAAGAATAAAGCTCAACGAAGAAGCAGATTACAAAAACTGGGCACCATTGCAGCGTAACAAAATAATACTGAATCGAGACCACTTCCAAGACAGTTCAAGAAAGGTTAGCCTTGCGGGGGAACTACTACACAAGCTGCTGAGCAAGGCTGTGAGACCGGCCTAGCATGTCGGTCATAGCTTCCAGGTGTAGCTGTTTAGCGATGAGGTTCTCATTGGTGTTTTGCGCAATCTTTCTTAGAGATTGGACTTCAAGTCAAAGTTGAGTTGCAGAATGCCTTTCTGCTAGAACTTGGGACTGAAGAAGTCGAACTGATTCAGACAACGAATTCAGTGAGCTTGTCTGACTGTTAGTCTCAAGTAACTTGAATGCTGCATCAAGACAAGACTTTGGGGTTGTCTCGCTATCTTCAAGATGTTTTGACTTCTTTGCTGCAATATATGTTGGGTTTGTCTCACAGCCTTCAGTAGACTTGTGCATGCCATCAGGCATATCACCCTGAAACAAAGCAGAGAGATGACATGTTTTGCACGTGTATAAACAAATATGATAACTGTTCTGTCAATTCTATCCAATTTCAAATTATAAAATAAAGAGTAAGTTCAAAATATAAATAGCATAATTTGGCATTGTTCATAATGCGGGGAGCTTCACCACACTACTGGATTACCATGTCAACATAACAAGCATAGATGAAGGGCAAAGAAAATCATTGTATCTATTTTGGATAATGTGCATGGCATGTTGTTCATATCATCAGCCACATCAGTAAGATAAAACAGGAGATGACAAGGTGCAAATATGGGCTGCTTCACCACACACTGGATTATAGATCCACAAAACCAAGCATACATATAGGGAGTATTAAGTAATGTGCATGGTATGAATAATAAATTTGGTTTTACAAGTAAAACTTAGAACTTACGGTTCTTACGAACATGCATTTTGGTAGAAACAACAAACTAAACAGCAGTAAACAATAGGGAGTATGAGCAAATTAAACAGCAGTTGAGGATAAAGGCTTTAGAAGGACTAACTTACATTAACAGTTAACACCGGCTTTATAATGCCCTTCTCCATGTCAAGGGAAGGATAACTCAAGAATTTCATCACAGAATCTTCTTCATAAGCATTGCCTGTACTCTACATTTTGTAGAGAGTAATTATAGATATGATAATACTGGAAGGGATAGAGGATAATGAAGATAAGATGCAGATTGATGCTACATAATCAACTACCAATCCCTGGAAGTACAAGCGTTACAGGACAAAATGTACTGACAAGAGCAATGGGCTACACTTCTGCACTGGCATAGTCTGTGTATTCTACTTGTTGGCAAGATTAAGTATAGATCTTATCTTTTTTAGTAAATGGTGGGCGAGGGAGATAAGATGCAGAATGCTACAAAATGAACCAATCCCTCTTCCCATAATACAAGAGTGTTTTGAACACTGGTGTACTATAAAAAACATTCTTATATTATGGGACGGAGGGAGTAGCTGTTAATGTAAGTACAGTGATAGACCATGTTCAGTCCTTACAAGAGGACTGCAAAGCTAAACCTCTTCAAAAGCATTGGGTTGATTCTAAATTTGTGTAAGAGTCCATACGGATCTTATAATGTCCACCAAATGGACGATTACGAGGCTAACATGTGTAGTGATGCTACATAATCAAACAGCTATGAAAGTAAGTATGGTCATACAGGCAAGAGGTACTCACAAGAGCAATGCAGTGTGCAGTATAGTTGCGAGATTCTGTGGTCCCTTGAGAACGAATGTTCTTCTGCTAACAGTTTTCGTACAAGTGAGACATTAAGGCAAATGCAGAAATGTAGTTCAAATTGTGATGTGATATCATAGACAGTACCTTATGCTGCAGACGAGACCAATGTGTAACAAGATTATTCCAGTCACCGTCGGATAAATGTAGCACCGGAGACTTTATAGAAATTTCATTCAGAGGCTTGCCATTGAAGTGCGCTTGCCTCGGGTAGGAACGATACTTCATCAACGAGTGCTTGAAAAGCGCAACCAACTCTTTCTCGTCATCACAATCCAGTTTGCTCCTCGCCTATTTAAAAGAATGAAATCTTGTGTGTTCTGTCAGTAGAAACATATGCAGTAATGACCATGAATAACATTAGTACATTACTGACGCGTAATTTGCGGAGGAAGACTGGAAATTGTTCTGTGTCTGCGGTATAATCTTTCCATGAAGGAAAGATGCACACAAAGTTCCTGACAACAACATAAGCTTCGTCTTCTAAACTGGGAAGAAATGGAACATGGGCCCTATTTGCTGCAATTGGGGCTCTCTCTAGTTCGAAAAGGGATTTGGCAACTGGATTTGGTGTACTCTTTGCTGGAATGGGGGTTTTGCGTCGACAGTTTGGTGCTATGTCAGCTGGCATAATCATCTGTTCTTTGCGGTTGGAGGTCTGCTTTGAGTTGGGGCATCGAAATGACCAGTGTAGTAGGGCTAGAGTCTGCTAGAGTTGGGGTATTTTGTGGGTCGATTGATATTGCAACTACACCTAATGGGCTATTTGATTTATCAGGTGCCACTACCTTTTCCAAATACTTTTCTTGTGCTCCTCCACGATCAGCAATCGCTCTCTGATTATGATGTTGTTCAGAATCTGAGATTCGTGAAAACATAAAAAGTAGTCAGATTATCTATGGAATGCATTGCGGATTCAACTCGGAGAGTGTGTCCCTATAAACCCCTGCATATGCAAAGTTCACCTCCCCAACCGTGTTGACCAGACCACACACAGAAATACAAACCCCTTATGTCTCTATAACAGGCAGGCACACATTTCAAAACTGAAGTAGGAACATTAGAATCATATGAAATTCGTATTTGAACAAATAAACTAAGCAATTATGAGTAGCGTAATGTTTAGCTTCAAGGGTGGAGTGTTGGTAGTGCGACACAAAGCAAGTAGGCAGATTGTATTCCATGTAAAAGATCGAAACCTATGTAAAAGCTGGAAATGACACTTTCTTTCTATACAATGCAGTGTTCGTTACCCACACATGATGGAAGAGATCACATAGAGAAATACTATTCACTCGGGTCTACGGTTCCAGTATTTAGAAACAGGGTGGTCCACCCTAAAAGAATATTGACAACAAATATGACAAGGCAAGCATAGATGTAGTGAATCAATCATTTACTTGTGAGCTTATTAGGACAAGTATGCAGAATTGTAACTGCAGTAAGAGACCATCCAAAATCTGAATGAAGAAGTTTGTCTAGCACTTATTGTTTGCAACTAATCAATGTGAATAATTGGATATTATATCGAATGAGTAAGAAAGACAAGTAAAATTGTCAACAAACCTGGCTTGCAGTAGTAATCTGGGTCAATGTCACTCGACCAACAATCCAAAATGACTAGTTTACATCCGAGGGGCGAATTTTGAAAACCCTGTGAACTTTAGAGGTACTAAAGATTACCGAAATACATCTGAACCATTAAGTGTAGGTAGCACTGAGCACACAACAAACCCTAATGATAGTCCTGCCTAATGAGTAATGAATCAATTAGAAAATGGGTGATGAGGAGTGGCTGCTGAGTGTTGAGGACGTATCTCAGGATAAATCGGGTTGGCTTGGTGGGTGCTGCACGCCTGAGCCCTGAACAGACTGGGAAAGTAGGCACGGCGGCGCGCCCGGGCAGCGGTGACGCTGTTGGGCGAGCGGCTCCTGGCCTCCTGTTAGTCCGGCGTCTCCTCCTAGAGTCATGCTATCCGGGGACGGCAAGTTGCCGGCGAGGCAAGCGGTTTGAGGCAGTAGAGATCGAGCGCAGTGAAACGTAGGGGAATCGGGGCCTGGGACGATCCAAAATCCCAGGGTGGGCCAGCCCACCATGGGCACCCTGTAGAGATACACACCCGAGCGGCGAACATGCATTTTCGAAACTAATTTAGGAACATTTAGCTGACCAATTAAACAACTCTGTTTTAATAATATCAGATTCGTATTTGAACATCTAAGCTTGTTTAGCTTGATGCGTGGAAGCGATGTTATTATGACACGAAGCACGTATTCTGATCGTATAGTGATCATAAAAGGGGGAAACTCTAAGCATATTTTTTTAGCAAAAGAGGGTTCCCTCCGATTTCTATTAAAGAAACCACCACGGAACCAACATGATCAATTAAACCCTAAGCATGATCAATTAAACCGTATTATGGCTGTGCCATGGCAGATTTGAAGCTGCAAACCAGAGAAATGATATTTAGCATCCATTGTTTGCTTCGAACTAAGAACTAAATTCTAAGAGCTGAAAAGAAAGTAGAGTAACCAAGTTAAGATCTATTTTCTGGTTGAGATCAAAAAGTTGAGGAGATATGAAGTACCACCTCTCTTGCGGCGCCGTGTAGGCATCGGGGGTGCGATGGCTGTCGGTGGCGTTGAAGCAGATCTCTGACGGTGAGCGGGTGCATCGGGGATAAGTCCCGTTGTGGTGGAAGAGAAGGTCGTGTGAGCAGCCCGACAAAGAGGACGACGGCGGCCGATGAAGCGAGAGGGCGCTATGCAAGGCTATTGGTCCGTGGCCGTGGATGAGAAACGTCCATCTCTAGCGATGGGCACGCGGTCTTGGTAGGCGCCCGGCATGGTGGAGGACGGTGGCGATGGATGTGGTGGAGGGCGGCGGTGATGGATGGGGTGGCGGACGGAGGCTGGTGTGGGGATGGGGGGTTCTAAGCGGACGGTGTATGAATGGGAAAATGGAGGGAGAGGTACGGGAACCATGTTTTTGGGGCCTTTGTCTCGAAATATGGGAAAATTCTGAACTTAGCCCCGTTTAAAATTTGGACGTCTCGTCGGTTGGGGATAGGGCGGTAATCTCGCATCTCACCAATATTTGCCCAGGCGATTTTGGGCGAGGAGAGGTGGTTGGCGCCCATGGTTGGCGCCCACGGTGTATGAGCGGGCTGACAGGTAGGGCGGTTGTGTCATGTCTCGAGTGAAGTTACAAACCTGCCCTATTGAAAATATTTGCCTACATCGATTTCGGCCGAGTCGAGTTTGTTTTGCCGCCCACCGTGTATGAATGGGGAATGGAGGGAGAAAGCAGAGGTCTTTCGGACGAGCTTGAATCAAATGTGTTTTGTCGCCCATGTTTGACGCCCATCGTGTCGGAATGGGCTCGAGAGGAGGTCGTGTCACGTCTAATTGAAGTTACTAACCTACCCTATTTAGAGAAGTGGAAATCGGGCGATGGATTGTCCGTGTAATGGGTAGACAGTAATTTCCATCTCCCAAACACTTGGCTTCGGGCAGCTGACGTGGGAGTGGACATTTTGCTGCTTCTTTCGAATTCTGGGACAATAAGCATCCACGTTTACCCTGGCAACTAAATTCGAATCCATTTTGTATTCCTATATGAATCTTTATAAATCATTCTATGTGTTTTTATATATCTTCAAAAGGACGACAAAGATGTATTCCACTGTCATATATGAATATGGTTTACAAATGCCGATACTCAAATTCAGAAACTAGTATCCAATTTAAGGTGAATTCGAATATTTGGAACACTTCATGTCCAACTCAAATGTCACATGTAGCATAATGTGTACTCCCATTTAGATATGTACACAAGCGATGTATCAAGATTCAAATACCGAGTCAATCAACCAAGAATGTACAGAACTAACAGACATATAAACACTTATAGAGTATATGGATCAATAATATCAACTAACATACATAAGCCATGCCGCTGTACTTTTTTTTGGCTACAACATCATCCTTTTTTAGCCAGCATCTTGGCCCTTTCCGATGCATGCCACTTATGGTCCATCTATACTACTACCATTGCTGAATGCACATTCAGCCCGATTAACATATTTGTAGGTGCAGCACAGCAATCCAAATGAAATGTCTCGAGTCTTATCAATTAATATAGACTTGTGCTCAAATAAAATTACAAACCAAAAAACAAAAAAAAAACAATTATTACATGATATCTAAAACAAATGGTTTGATTGATTACATGAACAGACAACACAAAGGTTATTCAACTATGGAAAGAAGTGATTATGCTGTTTGCTTCCTCAACATGTCAACTTCATCTCTAAGTGCAGAAGCAGAATCTCTTTCTACCACTAGTTTAGCCTCTAGAGCATCAGCAGTTGGCAATTCATAATGCACGATTGGGCCGGTGCCACTGCTGTGGGATGATGCAACGTCGGGGACCTCGCTCTTTGATCTTGGGCTAACCTATTTTGCCATTAAAGTTCCGATTGGATTCAGAAAAGTTGAAGTTAGCAAAACATCTCAACTGGGAGTTACAACAGCAAACCAATTAAGCAAACAAGGAATTAAATAGTTTCAATTGGATGCTGAAAAGTACTCCCTCCATCCCATAATGTATGACGTTTTTTAACACTATGCTAGTGTCAAAAAACGTCCTATATTATGGGACGGAGGGAGTAGTTATTAACATCATTGTAACCCGTTGTTGCAGCAGCAAAGCAGTTAAACAAACAAGTAGATATTTAAGTTAAGGCAAACAGGTAATTCTTAACAGTAAGTATCAAACACATAGATAGGCGCAGTCTACAATATGATTAACAGGCTGTGCCATTATGTAATCAGTAGCAAACTAAATTAAGCCAAGCAACATAATTGAACAATTTTGCAATAAGTGGCTAACTAAAATTCCGAGAAGCAGGTAACTGAACTTACGCTAGTTCTTTGTACAGGCACACTGCAACTTCTTTTTTGCTTACAAGGTTGTACAAAGGAGTCCATCAATTGCTTGGATATGCAGTCCCAATACTTCTTTCTTCCCACACTGCATGGGTAAGTCGAATGGTTAATCTGGTAAGATGGTGCGTCCTTGATATGTTATATGAGGACGTGTAGTCAGACTAGTTGTAGCCAAACACATCACACTGGCTTTTACTGTATATTTCATGCGATTACTTTTGGCATATCGAGATCTAAGCAATCTACAATAGGATGAAAAGACTGGCATCCTTCACATTATTGGCGAACTCAGTTCATAGAAACAAGCAATTCAACCATTCTGTGGGTAAATCAAAAGCGCCACTAGAATATTTTTCACTATCCAATCATACAGGCAAAAAGGGGCGACACCACCATAGGGGCAGGTATGGGCGGCCGCCTCAGGTGGCTGGAAGGTGCGCACCTAGTTTGAGTCATCTAGGTTGGCCCACGCTAGTTTTGTTCGTCCCAACGCACGAGCAGGCAATGTAAAAAATGAAGAAAAATGTTTCATCTTGGATGGGAAAATAACATAAGTGCAAGGCAGGCCCTATAGCAGGCTCGCGGCCCAAACGAGCGCCTCCCATATCGATCGACAGTAGGAAAAATCCCAATTCATTCGCTCCAGCCTCCAGTCTGGTTCGCTCCTAACCTAGCCGCCGCTGGATAGACCGACACAGCACGGGCATGGCATCGAGCTTGCGCAAACGGACAGTCGCAGCTTGCAAGAGTAGCATGCGCAACGAGTAGGTACATCACATCCCTGATTATATCTAATTCAACTCTTCAATTTCTGGCCAATAGTTAAACCTGACGGTGTTGTAAAACTTCTTGTATGTAGGGAATCTATGAGAAAATGAAACCAAATTCTACTTATTTTATAACTCCCCCAATCAATACTGAACTAACTGAATCTGATGTATCTAATCAAGTTTTCGGTGCAAACATACAAGCTCATGTTGTTCTTGAGCCTGAAGTGTCTAATGAACAGACTGCTAATGAAGGATTTGATGCAAACATTTTACATGCTCCTGGTGATGAACATATAGTGTCTAATGAGGGATCTAATGCAAGCATTTTGCAAGCTCATTGAAGGATTTAGTGTCTAATGATGATCTACTATGTTGAGAGAGACAGAGATTTGCAGGCATTGATGACAAGCAAATTATAGTGCATTTTCATAGCTTGAGGAAACATCGAGGCCATCTACCAGAAAGTCCCCGTATCATGACAACATAGCATAAATACTTTTCTAATCTGTTGTTTGAAACTATTGGCATACTTGTGCAGGATAGATATATTGATATGCAGTTTATGACTGGTTATCGTGCAATTACACTTTGATATTTTCAGCCGAGAACAAATAATTCAAGCGGTACAGACCATGTTTGTAGTCCTTGTACACCATGTTGCATTTTGTGTTTTTGGTGCTTGCATCATTTAGTGTTTATAATCTGAACTACTTTGGATCATTAGCTGGTTTTCAAAGTGCATGTAGCTTCACATTTCTCAAGTTATGTTGATTTCCGGAGTGCAAGTGCCTTCGTATTTTTTAAGTTAAATGTTCGCCCCTGGTAACTTGAATTCGTGGATCAGCCACTGCACACAAATCATACACGAATGCTAGTACGAATTAAATGAAATGCAGGGACTTACACTAGCTCATTGTACAGGCTCACTACAGCTCTGCTTATGCTTGGGATGTTCCATGTACAAGTCCATGTTACCACTTGCTTGGATGTGCAGGCCTTGTGCTCCTTGCATCCCCTCTGCATTTTTGACATGGCGAATGGTTGATCAAATAAGAGGAATCGACCTTGATGTTGTACGGAGGACAGATACTTACAAGGTTATCTGGTGTGCGGGATGTGTACCAGATCCCGTAGCCCGTCATGCTTCGCTAAAAAATGGATTTGCTTGTTTGGATGATATCTCCAGAAGAAATAAGAGTTAAAGTCAGAGTTGCATAGGCGTGTAAGCTAAGAGAGCAGTGAAAGGATATCCAAACATCGTCGGAACAGTGCACAAGGGAGTGATGTGTGGATACCTAGTTCGGGCCGGCGTTTGGGCATGCTCGCCTAGCTAGAGTGCGGGTCACTTCAGAGCCGTTGAGGGTGATGCGCTGGCGTTGGATGGCCGCGCACGGATGCAGATCTTGAGTGGCAGCGGAGCGCGACGATGCGGCGGGCGAGACCGTTGGTGAAGCCCCAACGGCCTCAGGGGGCGGAGGTGCGACGATGTGCTCGGTGAAGTAGCCCCGTTGAGCTGGGAGACGGCGTCAGTGAAGCGCACCTGATGCCGTGGAACTCGGTGTCTGTGAGGCATGTCGGTTGCGGCGTCCGACGTTGTCGGTGGACCACCCGGTGCGGTGGACGAGGGCGTAGATGATGTAGCTCCGGTGCGGTGGTGAAGCATGACCATCGTCTTCGTCGTCGTCATCCGACACAGAGGTGGGGAACGGTGGGGAAAGAGACAAGACGAGGGGCGATTCGAGGGATGGCGGCGAATTAGGGATTTGAGCAATCTGGGCGCGTAAGGGGACGGTGGAGAAGAGAGATTTTGCAGGGCTGGAATTGGGGCCGCCAGATATTTCAATCCGAAACGTGGAAGCGCGAACTTATATTGTCGTCGTCCTTTTTTTTGGGGGGAGGGTGGGTGGCTGGGTGCTACGCGTCCGTCCGACACACGCGACCACCCCGACAGGACTATGCTTCGGTGCCTTAAGGCACCCGCCTTTGTGTCCATGACATGTGAGCCCAACAGATGGCTGGTCCACATGTCAGTCACCCAAGCGCAGTTGCCTTTAAGGCACCGAAGCAGCGGCCACCCCAACACGACCCTGGTCTGCCTGGTGCGCCTACATTTGAGAATGCAAACGAATCTTCTTTCATTTGCAAACGAATCTGTATGTATTACCATGGCCGTGTTTTCCTTGCAATAATTAGTCATTCGAAATGAGATACTCCATCCGTTCACTTTTGTAAGTCATTTCAGACAACTTAAAATGAACTATTTTGCACATTGTCTGAAATGTCTTCAAGGTCTTATAAAAGTGAACAGAGGGAGTACTATAAATTAATTAATGAGGAGTTATTTGAAAAAAAATCAAAACGGTACCCACGCTAACGTGGATTAGAGTGTGTCACATAATTAGTTATTTGAATTAGAGTGTGTGTCACGTAGTTAGTTATTTGAATTAGAGTGTGTGTCACGTAGCGATCTCCAATTCTAACGTGGATTTCACATTTCACTATATCCACGCTACTTTTTTAATACAAATTCATATGTATATGATGAACACCATGGTAGTGAGAAAACTTTTGGATGGATTCAAACATATGACCTACAAAATAGCACAACAAATTGAGCCAATGTCAACTTTTCAAAACTTAGTATGGCACGAATTCGAAATAATTACCCGTATGCCTGGTCCTCGGTTCAAATCTTACAATGTACACCGAATTGAAACATCGATATTAAGTCTCGTACTATGTACATTCAAATGTTGTTTTAGCCCCCCCACAAGACAAACGGAACATACTTCCTGTATAGGTCAATCTTCCTCTCCTAACCACCTTAGCAAGCTATCGGTTTCCAACACACGTTCATTCTTTCTCTCCATGTTTCGATCTCTAAGTCTCTCAACTACACAACCCCTTTTTCCACTCCTGTTACCAAATGTATTTACCTCACACACCCGCCATTGCACCCCATGCCGAGCTCTCTCTCCCCCCTCTCCTCTCACCTCTCGCGCTAAATACATGCATTGCCTATCTAGCCCCCAACCTCTCGTGCGCATTTAACGCACGTTGTATATCTAGGTCACTCCCTCGAGACTGCCTCACTCTTTCTTCCATGCAGCGAGCCACACTCGCTCAATCTAGCTCTCTTTATCTGAGTCTCGTTTAACCTCGTTTTCTTTCACACACAAATGATATATCTCCCTGTTCGGGACTCGATCGACACACTCTATACTCTCTCACGCAGATTGTCTATCTAGGTCAGTCCATCCAAGCCGCCGCCACTCTCTCGACCTCATGGTGGGCCAGGCTCACTCAATCTCTCTCTCTCTCTCTCTCTCTCTCTCTCTATCTATCTATCTCTATCTCTCTCTCTCTTCGTATGTCTCGATTTACCTCGCTCTTTCTCGGAGAAAAACGATATATCACCATGTTTGAGCCCAATTCGACCTATTCACATTGTATACTCTCTCACGCACATCGTCCATCTAGGTCACTCTCTCCAACCCGTCTCACTCTTTCGATCGCACGACGACCCTATGTGATCGGTTGACCTTGCTTCCTCCCACGCACAAAATATATCTACACGTCTATGACTGGATCATCTCTCAAGCTCTATCTTATAGCCCTCACCCTTACCAAAAGCTCAATCAGACAATATCTATCCGGAGCATATATATTTTTTCAATGAATGTCGGACCACACTCACTTTGTCTCTCGATTGACCTCGCTTTCTCATACCGTATCTTTCCCACGTTGAAGCTACTACCTCTCCATCCCTCGCAAAGCTGGAGCTATTTACATTGCGAGGGGCACTCCAACCTTGGATTAATTTGTGTAGGCATTTATTCCGGTCGGTTTAGATTATATTTTCGTAGCATTCGTCCCACAACTACTCCAAACGCCGTTGCTACCCACGCAACTCCCCTAGTTGATTTCCCTCTGGCTCGGTCATCGCTCTCTCGCACGTCCTTTCTCGCCTTCAACGTCGCACCATGGTATTATTGAAAAAACTA
Source organism: Aegilops longissima (assembly GCA_021605205.1). Taxonomy (NCBI): domain Eukaryota; kingdom Viridiplantae; phylum Streptophyta; class Magnoliopsida; order Poales; family Poaceae; genus Aegilops; species Aegilops longissima. The sequence continues at coordinate 731,031,053 of CM038678.1, read as the reverse complement.
TGTTGTTCTCTTTAATTATTATAAATAAGCTACAAAACTGCACACCGATAGTCCAGTTGGAATGGAACAAATTTCGACCCACAAATTAAAGTGCTACAAACTACACACTGAGGGGCCCACATGTCATGAAACAAATTTGGACCCACAAATTAAAGTGCTACAAACTACACACCGAGGGGCCCACATGTCATGAAACAAATTTGGACCCATATACAAATTAAAAAAATAAAGGTCGAGGATCGAACATGCGACCGGGCCTTCAAGCCGCACATCAATAGGCAACATACGTAGAATAGCAATGTTTGTTGTACCCCCTTTGTTCACATAATGTTTTTATATTACCACAGCCTAATTAATGGATAACATGTAATATTATTTTTAGTACTATTCGCCTTCACTTACTGGTGGGTTCCATGTGTGCTCTCTCTCTCCTCCCTTCTGCGTTTAGGACTTGCGGGCAAACAGGAAGAACTCATGGGCGATGTTGCCGTTGACCATATCTGGACGCGTTCACAAGTCACGGCACCAGTTTCATGTACTTGCAGCACTAGTCAGTGTGTACGTGCAATGCACGTTAATTTGGAAGTATATTAAGTGCATGCGGATATTAACTACTAGGATATTATTTGGGTGTTGTCATGTGATTAGCACTATTTTTGGCATGAAATTAACTGCACACTAAACGTGTTGAGCGCTCGACATTGAAGCAGTCTAGGTCGTTGGATGACAAGGAATACATGTGGCTTGATGACGTTTTATATTTAATTTGATACGGCTCTAGCAGAACATTCAATCGATCAAACCATACATTTCGTTCAGTCTGACTCCGACTTTAAATTATACGATGATCGATATAAAATAAACCAAAATGATAAACGTTCGGATTTTAATCATGGCAATCCGAACGTTTTTCATGGCAAATTTAGATTACGCGGCGGCGGAGGGGGCGTCTCGCGGTGCGAAGCGGCTCCTCTGTCGTGCTCTGTGTGTTGTCGGGCCACTGACCGACGGCGCCGTCTTGCGCCGTTGTTGGCGTACTCCTGGACGTTGGCCTAGCTTCAAGGAAGGCCAAAATGTTCTGGACTTCGGAGCGAGTCAACTGGCGGGAGGAGGCGACTGGCGTTGGTGCAAGGAAGCGGTCGACGGCAGCCATCCATGCCGCTGAGGGGGGCACCGGCACCCGCGCGGGGACAGGCGCTGTCAACGGCGCGGCGGAGACATTCGTGTGCACGAGCACCGGCACGGGCGCGCACGTCAGTGCACGCGCAGGCGCATGCGCTGGCAAGTGCACGGCACCGCACGGCGCGCGTGTCGATGCACGCGCGGGCGCATGCGCTGGCAGGTGCACGGGCGCGTGAAAGTCGGCGGGGACCTCGTGGAACCCCGTGGCATCAAGCTCGGCGACAATGTGCGGCTCCCAGCCCATCAATGCCACGAGGATGGGCGTTGGCGCAGTCGGGGCGACGGGAGCCGGAACGAGAGCGGGGACAGGCGCGGCGTCTTCCCGCAAGGCCAGTTCAAGCTCGTCCCAAAGCTCCTTATGTTCTTGAGACTCCGGCTGGGTGTCTTCCTCATGAAACTGGAACACTAAGGGCAGACCATCATGATGCGGCATGGCGTATGTTTAGGTCAGGCTAGTTGGAGGTAGACGACAGAAGAATCGGAGAGGAAGAGAGAGGATTGTAGCGATACCGGGTAGTGCGGGGTTGATTTTAAACTGCGGCACCGGCGACATTAAAAGTGGGAGCAGTTGGGACGATGGTGAGCGGCGGAGCCTGGTCAAAGGGCTCACCTCCCGGTGAGTCTGCACAGCGGTCTGCTCGCACGCCTCCCTGACAGCCGGTGCAGCGGTCTGCTCGCAGCCTCCCGTCGACTCACACGCTTGCTGGGACGGCACCTGCCGATGAGAAGCGGAGACTCATGGCGGCACGTAAACGCCCACGGTTTCAATAGTGAAAGCGTTCGCCTTAACGTGACAGGTCTTTGTTCCAAAATACCTTGGCTCTTCATTTGTGCAACTTGTCATAAGCAGCTTGTCTCGAATTGAATAAAAAACTTACGAAGTAATATTTGTGCCATATCACGTGACCATGCTCAGTTTCAAGAATTTATGCTCACTTTTGGATTTTCTGAAATTTAAGATCCAGGATTCTAAACAATATCATAACCTGCATCATGCAATAAATTTTCAAGCCGTACATCTGTCCTATTGTATTTCTTAAGAAAGGATTTGGTCAAACATTTTTCTTAGTTAAACCTCCTTTCTGGTTTATAGGGCTCAATTCAAAAATCTCACCAACCAAGGTAGATGGTGAGTGGTGGAACAATTGTTGTAGTTTGCAAAACCACTCAATTAATGCGCTTGTTTTCCTCAAAATTGTGTTTCTGAATGCATTAATTGCAATGCATGCATGCATAAAGTACATGCATTGGTCAATTTTCTCTTAATACTTGCATGTAATGATTTATTGCACCTTGAAATCTGAACATGTGACGGGGAACAACCAAATTGAGACTTATAAAATGGGAAAACTAAAATTTTGAGATAAGCCCTATAAACCGGAAAGGAGGGAGTAAAAGGATAATCCCTCCATACCAGTGCATTGCCTGATATATTAACTCAAGTACTAGGCACGAACAAACGGGCTCAATTCTGTGCTCATCCTGGTGTAGTAGTAGTAGTACTAGGCAATGCAGTTGACGGGTGACCTTGACGAGGGGCTACCGAGGGAATTGAACCGTGCTCGGCACGATATGTAACATTGTCTAGTTACTAAAGCATCCCTCCGTTGTTCATCGGTAGTCATTATGGACTGGGGACATGAGCGTAATTTCCTAGGGCTGGAATTCTGGCCGCCAGATATTTCGACTTGAAACTCTGAGGCTCGACTGGTTGGGGTTGCCTAATGTGCATACCACGCACGCCACCGAAGGACATGAGCCCGTTTGTTTAGGATCAACACGAGCCAAGGTCTGGCTGGTACGCCGTTGGGTCCTACCATTTGAGAATACAAAAGGAACCTTTTAAATTGCCGAACGAATCTATGTGTATTACAATACTCGTATTTTCCTTGCAAATACTAATCTCAACGTGGTAATTGATTTATAACGAGTTGTTGAATTAGAGTGAATTTGTGATATAGTGATCTCAACGTGGATTTCACATTTCATGGTATCCTAGTAAGTTTTCAATGCAAATTCAAATTTAAAAGATGAACAATATGGAGGTGAGAAAACTTTGTATGTATCAAGCATATGACCACACACACACACACACACACACACACATACGAACACAACAACAATCCAATAAGTATAGTGCATCTATTTTTCCAACCCATGCATGTATGACACGAGTTCAAAATACTCCTTCTATTCCTAAATATTAGTCTTTTAGAGAGTTCAACAAGTGACTACATACGGAGCAAAATGAGTGAATCTAGACTCTAAAATATGTCTATATACATCCGTATGTGCAGTCCATTTGAAGCCTCTAAAAGACTAATATTTATGAACTAAGGAGTAAAATGTAAGACATCCATGGTCCTCAGTTCAATATTTAAAATGAACATGAAACTGAAACATGAATATTAAGTCTAGTACTACAGTACATGCAAATGTTGTGTTTAGGCGGAGCTATGATTGTCGGGGGTCAACCCCTCGACCTTAGATAAAATTGTGGAGCTCTGTTTAGGGTTGTTTAGATTATATTTGTCCCCACCCTCCCAACCACCGATTGGTTGTGCATCCCCCACCCCTCCTCCCCGGGAGAATATCATGTGCCCCCATACCTTAGATGCTATATGCCGATACGAGTTGCTTGGAGCTTATAGATCTGAGATATAGCAGACCTTATGTGTCTTAATTTTTTTGCAGGAAACCTTGATGAGTTTGAGAATTGCACACAATTTGTACAAAAACTACTTAGATGCCCTTTGATCCCATATCCAACGACCTCGAAGCTCGTATCACCGTAGCATCTAAGATGAAGGAGGACATCATATTCTCCTGTATGTAAGAAAATCATGTTCTACCACACCTTAGATGCTTTGGTGATACAAGCTCTTCGGAAGCGTTGGATTTGTGACCCAACACCTCCTCGGTGGTTGAATGGTTTTTGCGAGAAAAGCCCCAAAAGAGTTCGCCATCGCCATAAGCACAAAGACTGCTCAGATGCCATTGGATCTCAGATCAAATGACCTCCAAGCTCGTATCACTGTAGCATCCAAGCTGCGATAGCACCTTATGTTTTCTCGCACGGGAGAGTATGAGGTGCTCCCGCACCATAGATTCTATGGTGATACGAGTTCACTGAGATCTAACGGCCCACAACAGGAGGTTTGAATGTTTTTGCAATATACGGCTGATAGAGTTTGGGAAATGCGCAGAAAGTACAAGTACTATGCATGTGCCATCTGATCACTGATCATACGACCTAGATGCTCATATCACCGTAGCGGGTAATTAAGCTACGGGGAGCACCTAATATGAGCACCGGGGAGCCGTTGGATCGAAGATGCAGCGGCACACACGAGGCCTGAATGTTTTATTTGAAAAAAAAAACTTTGGAGAGTTTGGAAATTGCGCATAATTACAAAGACTACTCCCAATCCATTGGATCTCACTTACAACGGTGTAAAAACTCGTATCACCATAGTATCTAGCTGCGGGTGGATGTGATATTCTATGCCACTGTCATTTTTGTTCGTAAACTTGCAAAATATGTGTAACTCGTGACGTTACTTGTCTAACCGCACAAAGTGTTTGTTCAAAAAAACCATCCTACACTGAAATATCGGAACAACACATGGGGGTCCCACTTGTCATTAATCAAATTTGGACCTAAAACTAACAAATCTGAAAGACGAGATTCGAACTGGAAACTTGGACTACAAAGCGTAAGTCGATAGCCTGAAAAAACGAACGGTTGTTGGCTTTGTCCCATAACTTGATTTTATACAGTACTTGCGTTGAGTAGAGTAGAGGGAGTGCCTCGTCAACACGTGCATGACCGTTGTCTCACTTACGGGTGGGTCCCAGGTCTGCGATCTCAATCTCTCTTCTCTCCATCGTCTAACCTTTGCATGGGCACACACGAAGAGCGGCGCTAGCTTGTCGTGGTGTTATTACAACTAAAAAAAGCTTGAAAATAGAAGAATCGCCTAGAACAAGAGACGTTGTGGCTGGTCGAGACGGAGCTAACCGTGCCACGTTTGCATGATGAAGTTGTGTGGCTAGTGGGGTGTTTTCGACCGGTGGCTGGGTCGAGGTCGAACCATAGGTACTACGTCGATATAGTATATTTTACACGCACATTTTTCCTCCGTGCGAGACGTGGCACACCCTACATGTGGTTTGGGGTCCTCCGGTGGTGCACGCATATATTCTTCCTCGACGTGGGACGCCCTACTGCGTTTTCGGCTCCTCCTTGGTCGTGGCGCGAAGCAAGTAAATGATTCGTCAAATCACGAAAGACCACCTTTCCGCCGAGTACATCGGTGAAGCACGGTGGCTAGCTAGTTGGGCTAGTTTGACCGATTAGCTAGCCGCCGCCACATTTGTTTTTTCACCCTTTTTATCTACTTGCGGCAGGTAAATTTAAATATCCACCGCGGCGTTGCTCTCGTGTTTGGGTGCGGCAGTATTTTTAATTTTTGATTGACGGAGCAAAGCGGCAGGATTTTTAATTTTTTGATTGACGGGAGCAGGCGCGGTAGCAATTAGTCACGATGACTCCGTCTGTAAAAACCCACTGCTCCTGATGTGAGAAGTCGTCGACTGGTGTTTTACTGTGGTGAAAACCAAAAGATTCCCCGCTCCTTGGCTGGCTCCCTCCGCCTTCCCGTAGATTGCATTGCCTTTCAGCCGTTTCGCCCCCTTTGCTTCCTCTCCCCATTGCTTCTACCTGGTGCCATGGCAGCGCAGCAGATCACGGAGTCCGAGGTGAGGCACCTAACACAGGAGCTTCATGCCAAGGATGCGGAGCTCAGGGCCAAGGACGTGGAGCTCCGTGAGCTCAAGGAGGAGAGGAGTGCCATGCTCCTCCGTTATGTGCGGGAGTTCACGGAGCTTCAAAAGTGGCAGACGTCAACCACAAAGATGCTCGAGGCGTCGGCGACGTTGCTGCAGAAAGCGGGAGATACGATAGGCCGTCAGGGGAGCCGGCTGGAGCGCGAGCGGGCCGATCGTGACGAGGTCCAGGATCGCCTCAGCCACTTGGTGAACCATGTTGCCACGCACTTGTTGCGGCCGCGCAATGCCTACCGTCGTGCCAGCGCGATGATGCCGACCGTCGGGCTAAACCCGTTCGACCACCCGGTCGACTTCAACGAGCTGCGGCTTCCTGACCTGGTCTCCTTCTTCACCTATATCTCCGAGGAGCTGAGCCGTCTCCGCGCGATGGTGGGGGCTGAGCTGGACAAGGAGGGGTTGCGCTTCGTTGTCGCCGTTGTCGGGCGAATCCTTTCAGGGCTCCGTCACCGGAATCCATTCGTGCCATTGGACGCCGTCTTTGTTAGCTGGCTCCCGTCGACCGAGCGGGCTCTGGGCGGTTGCACCATGCATCACCAATGTTGTGCGCCTCGAGAAGCGAGAGGGACTTGGTGGTGTTTAGGCGCCCTCTGCATGGGCATGTCCATGTCTCGGTAGAACATGACCATTGGATCAAACTCAGATGGTGCAGATCATCCTTTGTGAGCACAAAGCGTGTGGGTGTGTTTGGTTGCATTCTCATCTCAATATAGTTGTTTCCTCTTCGTGTATTTTTATCAACTTACTAGTGTGGACTCATGCACCCTTCATGCACTCTGCCAAACACCCAAAAGTGGGTCGAGAAGGGAACTTTTGCTCCCATCCCGTGCACCCTTCATACACCCTTACTACAAGAAATATGTCAACTTGTGACCACCACTATTGGTCACTGAAAGGTCATGGTTTTTCATTTGCGACCTTTTTGTGACCAAAAACAGAAGGTCAAAAGTGGCGGTAAAGAATCGACTATAGCGACCTTCTCTCGTGAGAAGCGTGAGACGTTCGACCAAAGCGAAGGTCGTTGAACCCATGACCTTTTGTTTTGGTCACTGGCTGACTGCCCAGGCCACGTCGGATCAGACGTGGCAAAATTGCGACCAATTCATAAGGTCGTTACTTAGAATCAGCCCAGTCCATTTCGGTGCTTTAGATGGGCCGAGCCCATTAATTATTATTTTTCTAGCAATTTGTGTCAACTACATGGGCCGAGACCGAGAATTTGGCCTTTTTATTTTCTAGGACACGACCTTCTGCAGTTCATTTCTTTTTTGGGCCTCAAACTTTTTATAGTCCATTTCAATTTTGGGCCTCCATAAGAAAATTTGTTCCGGCGACAGTGAAATAGAGGGAATTCAAACAAGCATGTATCTTAAACAGCCACGGGTGACAATTTTATTTCTTACAACACAAAAAGATTCCTTAAACAGCCACGTGTACAACAGTAGGTACATTCAAGTACACAGTAGGTACATTCAAGCACATGAAGTACTACCAAGGAGCTAAAACTCGTACTAACAGCAAACATGTACATTCAAGCATCCACGTAGCTACCAAGTAGCTACCATTTCTACCAGGAGCAGCAACAGAAGTAGTTATCCAAATATATATTTGTTTAACTAGTAGCAAATGCTCTGTGTTAGCAGTAGTAAAAACTCATGCAGTACCAAATTCAAAAAAAAATGTTGTAGCTAACAGAAGTATGGAACAATTGCTAACAACTCGAGTCAGAAAAGGTAGGAGTCTCTTAAGAGAGACACAACTGATATTGATCAAAGATAATAACATAGCACAAAAATAGGTAGGTACATTGACTTCTTTAAAGACAATAAGAAGGACCAACAGATTCACATGTTACATCAATATGAAGTTACAATGGCAGATGCTAGGTGTGAAATGGATATGGCAAAAAAATTATGCTCAGAACAGAGGATATGCAGATTGGGGGAAGCAGAGTTAGCCATATTCAAAAATTTGTAACATCCCAAATTTTCAATTTGGAATGTTATACATAGAGCATCATTGCATATCATATTTTTCATTGCATTTTCTTTGCATTTTGCTCGATCCTAGAAAATTCTTCACAACTCAAGGACCCTCGGAGAGAGTTGGGGATTTTTGTTATTTTCATATTTGAGTTTTCTCAAATTTTGAAAATAGGATCGTTGATTTTAATTATTTTATCTTCAATTATTTCTATCACAAAAATATGCGAGAGGGAATAAAATGACTTTCCCAAAATAAAGAAATAATGAAGATTTAATAATAAAATCAAATATGATTTTATTTTGGAGTTTTTCGCCTTTTTATTTGAATTTAAGAAAAATGCGCGTTTTTCAAAATTGCATCTAGGCCCCAAATAAATGTTCATTAAATCCTGCTTGATTTTAGAAACCGGGCAAAATTTATTTCGGTATTTTTGGAGTCCGTTTGATACTTCTTTTGATTTTTTTTCTACGCGTAATGTTTTATTAAAAAAAAACGAACTGCCTTACCGGGCCGTACCCGTGCGGGACTCCGCTCGGGGGCGCCTTTAAAAAGCGGCCGCCCTGGGAGCCCCAGCCCACCCGAGCCCGCCGGAGTTCGCCGCCGCCGACCCGCCGGAGCAGCGAGCCTTACGAGGTTCGTCGCGCCTTGATTTCCGTGCCGATTTTTATTTTTTTTATTTAAAAAAAACGATCGGTTTTCTTCGGTTTTTTTATTATTTTATTTATTTACTTATTTATTATTTTTTTCTTTTTCCGTTCGAATATGTTCGTCGTATTTTTCTTTTTCTCGGATTTAATCCGCGAAATTTCTGATCACGATTCCAGATCCGATTTTCGTTTTAGTATAACTTTTCGCTCGTTTATCGGAATCAGGTGATTCAAGCGCCTGGAGTTTCGTATCGAAACCCTCTTTCCGAATAATCTACTTAAACAAGTTTTCGCATCTGTAAAGTTTGACTTAGATCCAGATTAGTAAAACGAAGCTGTTTTCTTCCGCCGTTTGACTTTCGTTGCTTTGTTTGATTTGATTCTTTTTGCAAACCGGAGTTCTTAAGTTGAACTATCTGGTTAGATCTATTTGAGTTTTACCTGTGCATTAGATGAGTACTTATTGTATGCTTGTTTGTTTGTCTGCGATAGAATACCCGGAGTGCGCCGCTTGTTACTTCGAATCTCTAGGTTTCGCGGATTATCAGCAAGGCAAGTAACACTTTGATCATACTGTTCTCATACCCAGTTTTATGCATTAGATCTATTCCTCAAACACTTGCATGATTAGGATCTAATTAAATTGTGGGATGGGAAGTAGTTGAGGTAGTACCTATTACCTGCTTTATTATCAAACCTTTGGGAGTTACTTCTATGTTTGCTTATTATGCCATGCTATGCTAGTAGACGTGGATTGGGTGAGTGTATTCCATGACAGATGTGAGATTGTTATTTAATGGTTTATTTAAGGTGGCAACTTAAACACACATCTGGGTGGATTGAGGCACCTGGTTTCTATCAGGACTTGCCTGTAATTCTTCGGACCGCCACCCAGGCTCAAAGGGATCATGAGATTATTCAAACTAGAAACTTCCGTGTGCAGCCACAAGCCATTATGGGCTCTGGCGTAGTTGATTAAGTTGTGTGAACACTTACGGGTAGGCTAGCTGAGGTAGGGGATGTAGGTTGGTACGGTCTACCCACATGTAAGGTGCTAGCGCTTCTGAAAGACTATGTCTCGGTCATCCGTTTCTCAAACACCATGTAGTGCGAGAAACCAAACGGAGGCGATCGAGTCTTGTGGGGAAAAGTGCGCAAACCTCTGCAGAGTGTATAAACTAATCATGGTTAGCCGTGTCCCCGGTTATGGACATCTTGAGTATCTAGTACCTGGATATCATGTGAATCTCAACATGTTACTTCTAATTAATATTGTTGGGTTTAATGAGTACTTTTAATTGGGATTGAGAATGCTGTCAACCATTCTCAATGTTTCACAACCACCATAATAGTTAAATAAATATTTTCCTTTGCAGTAGGGAAAAATTGGCTTTATGCAAAACTGTAACAGAGAGCTTTCCACCAGCCATATATGCATGTAGTATAGGCTTATCATTCCATTATTCTCTATGTGTTACATTGCGGCATATTCCATGTGCTAACCTTTTTGGCTGCAACGTTTCATGTTGCAGACTTTTCGAACGATTTAGTAAGGTGCTTAGGTCGTGGTTCTATACTCAGTGATGTCGTTGGAGTTGATGGACTCGCTTATTCTTCCAAGCCTTCCGCTGTTATCGTATTAGATGGCCTTAAGCCATATTTATTTTATTAAGTTCTCTCTTGAGACATTCAATTTTAATAAGTGTGTGATTGCTACTCTGTTATAAATCCTTCGAAGTACTATGTGGTGTCGACATCGATCCAGGATGACACGAGCACGAGACTGATCCATTCGGGTCGGGTCGCTACAGAGATGGTATCAGAGCACACGCTGACTGTAGGACACGACCATTAAGCTAAAGCCCTAGATCACTACTCTCTCTTCTCATTTCTGACTCCTCATCTTTTCTACTCTTTTAGGATGACGGAAGCGAGGATCAAGTTCACCCAGCCGGATGAAGATACACCCTTTGGACGACACCTGAAGGAAGTCACTAGGTACCTTAACATTGGATTACCAAGCTTCACCGGGACCTACAATTCCACTTTACCCAAGAAGAATTTGGAAGATTCAAGCTCAAGTTCCCGGAAGGACGTTTGCGCCAATCACGGAACCCATAGTGTGTGTTTTCAATGCACCAACCTGGAGTCTCGGAAAGAGTATGGCAGCTCACATAACCATGGGGCGCATTGGAGAAGTTTATAAAGAAGACCTCAAGGATACTATCTACCAGATTTGCGGACGCCGAGATGAATAATGGGAGATAGTTGGCACTAAGAAGGATCGATGCATTGCAGCTTTCATCCAGGAGTTAAACCAGCACATTCGACGTCAGGAGAACCAGATGTGCGCAGACATGATGGAGTTGAAGGCAACAAAAGCCAAGATTATCAAACTAGAAGGAGAACTGAAGGCCACTCGCAAGGACTACATGGAGGAGATTGTAGCGCTAGTGGGACAAAATGGCGATCTTAAGGAGAAGATTGAAGAACTCATGGGAAATTCAGCACCCGGAGGAGAAGATGAAGATAACACCTGTCCAGAGAACTACATCATCATCGACGACACCGATTCCGATCCTAGTGATGATGATTACGAAGATGAAGCTGGAGCAGATATCATGGAGTCTTCATCGGAGCAGTTTTTCTAGTTGACCACCATAACAGTAGTAGATTACCCCCATGTTATTAATTTTAGTTTCAGCACTTTGTAACGATAGATAGACCGTTGTATGCCCTTGTTTGAATTGATTGGAGTGATATTGTGTGATTTGTCTCATGTGCATATGGGTAGTGTTTCCCTCTAGACCTCATTCAATTCTAAATTCTCATCTTTTCTTAAAACCCTCAGATGCCTCCGAGACGCGACCCCGGATTTGTTTTCCCGCCAGAGATCACTCAGTTGATTCAGCAGCAGAATACCTTGATTCAAACATTGGTACAGAACCAAGGCAACAACAACAACAACAACAACAACAACAACCCACCGCCACCACCACCTGTTGACCATTTGACCCGTTTCTTAAGGCTGAATCCGCCAGTGTTTTCTATTAGCACCAAGTCGATTGTTGCAGATGATTGGCTCCGTAAGATAGGGAGGGAGTTGACCACTGCAGGATGTACAAATGGAGAAAGGGTGAAGTTTGCCGACACCAGCTTGAAGGACCAGCAGAAGCATGGTGGGAGAATTTACTGACCACTTACCCGGTGAGACACCATCACATGGGATCGGCCAACAAGCTTTCCGTCGCCCATGTTTCAAAGCAGGAGCTATGGCCATGAAGAAGCGTGAGTTTGAAACTTGCGCCAAGGAGGACGGACAGTTGGCGGTATGTAGATGATTTGATAAGCTAGCACGTTATGCCCCGGATAGCGTTACTACGGACCTGACTAAGCAGGAGAAGTTTCTAGAAGGACTGAATGATGAGTGAGCATGCAGCTTGATGGTAGCCACCTTCAATAACTACCAGGAGTTGGTAGATCGTGCGCTTATGATTGAAGGGAAGCAGCAGCAGATTGACAATCGCAAGAGGAAGTATGGACAGGGGAAGAATAACTCTGGAGCTCAGCAGAAACTTCGCTTTACCCCGAAGACAGGAGGACAGTTTCAGCATACCCATGGAGGAGGTAGCTCGCACAACCATAATGGCACCAAGAATGGAAAGGGGAATGGAGGCAGCAATGGACAGAACCGCACCAACCCGTCAACACCATCCAAGGTAGACCTGAGCCACATAACTTGCTTTAAGTGCCGCAAGACTGGGCATTATGCAAACGAATGTCCAGAAGGCCAGAATGGAAATGGCAATGGAAGCTCAGGAAAGAAGCCGAATCCTTTCAATAAAGGACAAGTGAACCACGTTACCGTGGAGGAGGTTGAAGCTCAGCCAGATGCAGTAATAGGTCACCCATGCTAGTAACCTCACCCGGAGCAGAATACATGGCTAGTATATGGTGTGATCGACTGCCATTAAGGATTGGACACTATGTTTTTCCCTCGGACCTAATAGTTCGGAATCCCAAGGATTGGATGTGATATTAGGCATGGAATGGTTATCAAGTATGGAGGAACATAGATTGCGCCGAGAAGTCAATTTTGCTTACCACCCCGAAGGAGGAGAATCAGTATGTATCACGGCATGAGCGAGGAGAGCACATGTAAATTCCTTATCGGGAGTTGTGCGGGAGGAAGTACCAGAGTAAGGGATTACCGGACGTGTTTAGGAAGAGTTGCGGGCATGCCACCGGATAGAGACATTGAGTTTCGATTGAACTACTGCCGAACCATCGGGCGATATCTAAGAGACCGTATAGGATGCCAGCCCAAGATTTGGAGGAAATTAAGAAGCAGATTAAGGAGTTCTTGGATAAAGGTTTTATTCGCCCAAGTTCTTCGCCTTGGGGATCAGCAGTACTTCTGGTGGAGAAGAAGGATGGATCCTTAAGAATGGTTGTTGATTATCGTGCATTGAATGAAGTGACCATTAAGAACAAATACCCATTGCCGATGATCAATGACTTGTTTGACCAATTGCAAGGAGCTAAGGTGTTTTCAAAGATCGATTTGCGATCGTGGTACCATCGATTGAAGATTCGAGAGCAGGATATACCTAAGACGGCTTTTACCACAGTGCGGGCTGTATGAGTACACCGTTATGTCATTTGGTGCGACTAACGCTTTTGCCTATTTTATGAACATGATGAACAAAGTGTTTATGGAGTTTTGGATAAGTTAAATCGTGGTGTTCATTGATGATATTTTGGTTTAATCGAAGAATGAAGAGGAACATAAGGAGCATTTGCGTTTGGTACTCGAGAAGCTCAGAGAACATCAGTTATATGCCAAGTTCAGCAAGTGTGTGTTTTGGTTGAAGGAAGTTGGATTTCTTGGACATGTTATATCCGGAGAAGGTATAGCAGTAGACCCCACTAAAGTTGCCACCGTAACAAACTGGGAAGCGCCAACAACAGTTGGAGAGATCCGGAGTTTCCTTGGACTAGCAGGATACTACCGGAGATTCATTGAGAATTTCTCAAGGATTGCGAAGCCTATGACAGAATTGTTGAAGAAGGATACAAAGTTCATTTGGACCGAAGAGTGTGAAGCTAGTTTCCAAGAGTTGAAGAAACGTTTGGTTACCTCACCAGTGTTAATTCTGCCAGATCAGACCAAGGATTATGAGGTGTATTGCGACGCTTCACGTAGAGGACTTGGAGCAGTGCTTATGCAGGAGGGGAGAGTTGTTTCGTACGCTTCACGACAGCTTAAGCCTCATGAGCTAAACTATGCTATGCATGATTTGGATTTACCAGCCGTAGTGCATGCGTTGAAGACATGGAGACCTTTCCTCATTGGAAATCATTGTGAGGTGTATACGGATCACAAGAGTTTGAAGTACATTTTCACGCAAAAGGAGCTGAATCTCAGGCAAAGGAGATGGTTGGAACTCATCAAAGATTATGATATGAGATTGCATTATCACCCCGGAAAGGCTAACGTTGTAGCAGACGTGTTGAGCCGTAAGAGTCACGTCAATACATTAATGACGGGAGAAATACCAAAGGAGTTAGCCGAAGATCTTCGAGAGCTATGTTTGGAAATAGTTCCGAGAGGCTATGTAGCAGCATTGGTGATTCAGTCAACTTTGATGGACAAGATCAGGGAAGCTCAGAAGACTGACAAAGAGATTGCCTCTATAAAGGAGAGAATGAGCGAAGGAAAGGCTAAAGTATTTCGTGAGGATGAGCACGATACCCTATGGTTTGAGGACCGTGTTTATGTGCCCAATGACCCGAAGATCAGGAAGTTGATTTTGCAAGAGGCACATGATTCACCACATTCGATTCACCGGAAATACCAAGATGTATTTGGATTTGAAGAATACTTACGGTGGACGGAATGAAGAAGGATATTGCGAGTACGTAGCAGTTTGTGATGTATGTCAGAAGGTGAAGGCAGAACATCAGAAGCCAGCAGGATTGTTACAGCCATTGCCTATACCCGAATGGAAGTGGGATAAACTAGGTATGGATTTCATCACGGATTTCCCAGACTCGCTCGAGCTATGACTCAATTTGGGTTATAGTCGATCGTTTGACGAAGGTAGCTCATTTCATTCCAGTAAAGACTACCTACAGCAGTGCCAAATTGGCCAAGATATACATGACCAGGATTGTCTGCTTGCATGGAGTTCCGAGGAGTATCGTATCAGATAGAGGAACCCAATTTACCTCAAAGTTCTGGAAGCAGTTGCACGAAACTTTAGGAACCAGACTGGAGTTTAGCACAGCTTTCCATCCACAGACAGATGGACAAACCGAGAGAGTCAACCAGATTTTGGAGGATATGCTTAGAGCTTGTGCTTTGGATTATGGATCAAGTTGGGATGACAATTTGCCGTATGCGGAGTTTTCTTACAACAACAGTTACCAAACCAGTTTGAAGATGGCACCTTTCGAAGCATTGTACGGAAGGAGGTGCAGGACCCCGTTGTTGTGGGATGAAGTTGGAGACCGCCAGTTGTTTGGACCGGATTTGATTAAGGAGTCTGAACAGAAGGTAAAGTTGATTCGCGATAGGCTCAAGGTAGCCCAATCAAGACAGAAAAGTTATGCAGATTCAAAACGCAAGGAGACAGAATACGAAATCGGAGACAGAGTTTATCTTCGAGTATCGCCACTTCGAGGAGTTAAGCATTTTGGAGTTAAGGGAAAGTTAGCACCTCGATTTGTAGGACCATATCGTGTTTTGGAATGTATGAGAGAAGTTGCGTATAAGTTAGAATTACCCGAGAGATTGTCAGGAGTTCATGATGTGTTTCACGTTTCACAGTTGAAGAAGTGTCACGCAGAGATGGCTGATATACCACTGAGAGATACCGTGCCACTGGAAGCGATTCAGTTGAATGATGATTTGACCTACGAGGAGAAACCGGTTAAGATTTTGGAGTATGCCAGCAGAGTCACCGCCAGCAAGGTCATTAAGTTTTGCAAAATTCAGTGGAGCCACCACACCGAGGATGAAGCCACCGGGAGCGAGAGGAAGATTTTCTTAAAGACCACCTCACCTATTTTCTAGTTAACCCGAATCTCGAGGGCTGAGATTCATCTTAAGGGGGTAGGTTTGTAACATCCCAAATTTTCAATTTGGAATGTTATACATAGAGCATCATTGCATATCATATTTTTCATTGCATTTTCTTTGCATTTTGCTCGATCCTAGAAAATTCTACACAACTCAAGGACCCTCGGAGAGAGTTGGGGATTTTTGTTATTTTCATATTTGAGTTTTCTCAAATTTTGAAAATAGGATCGTTGATTTTAATTATTTTACCTTCAATTATTTCTATTACAAAAATATGCGAGAGGGAATAAAATGACTTTCCAAAAATAAATAAATAATGAAGATTTAATAATAAAATCAAATAAGATTTTATTTTGGAGTTTTTCGCCTTTTTATTTGAATTTAAGAAAAATGCGCGTTTTTCAAAATTGCATCTAGGCCCCAAATAAATGTTCATTAAATCCGACTTGGTTTTAGAAACCGGGGAAATTTTATTTCGGGAGTTTTGGAGTCCGTTCGATACTTCTTTTGATTTTTTTTCTACGCGTAATGTTTTATTAAAAAAAACGAACCGCCTTACTGGGCCGTACCCGTGCGGGACTCCGCTCGCGGGCGCCTTTAAATAGCGGCCGCCCCGGGAGCCCCAGCCCACCCGAGCCCGGTGGAGTTCGCCGCCGCCGCCGCCGACCCGCTGGAGTAGCGCGCCTTACGAGGTTCGCCGCGCCTCGATTTCCG
Source organism: Aegilops longissima (assembly GCA_021605205.1). Lineage (NCBI taxonomy): Eukaryota > Viridiplantae > Streptophyta > Magnoliopsida > Poales > Poaceae > Aegilops > Aegilops longissima. Next base: position 731,014,592 of record CM038678.1, on the reverse strand, counting down.
TGCCGATTTTTATTTTTTTTATTAAAAAAAACCGATCGGTTTTCTTCGGTTTTTTTTTTGTTTTTTTTATTATTTTATTTATTTTTTTTGTTATTTTTTTTCTATTTCCGTCCGAATCTGTTCGTCGTATTTTTCTTTTTCTCGGATTTAATCCGCGATTTTTCTGATCGCGATTCCAGATCCGATTTTCGTTTTAGTATAACTTTTCGCTCGTTTATCGGAATCAGGCGATTCAAGCGCCTGGAGTTTCGTCTCGAAACCCTCTTTCTGAATAATCTACTTAAACAAGTTTTCGCACATGTAAAATTTGACTTAGATCCAGATTAGTAAAACAAAGCTGTTTTCTTCCGCCGTTTGACTTTCGTTGCTTTGTTTGATTTGATTCTTTTTGCAAACCGGAGTTCTTAAGTTGAACTATCTGGTCATATCTATTTGAGTTTTACCTATGCATTAGATAAGTACTTATTGTATGCTTGTTTGTTTGTCTGCGATAGAATACCCGGAGTGCGCCGCTTATTACTTTGAATCTCTAGGTTTCGCAGATCATCAGCAAGACAAGTAACACTTTGATCATACTCTTCTCATACCCAGTTTTATGCATTAGATATATTCCTCAAACACTTGCATGATTAGGATCTAACTAAATTGTGGGATGGGAAGTAGTTGAGGTAGTACCTATTACCTGCTTTATTATCAAACCTTTGGGAGTTACTTTTACGTTTGCTTATTATGCCATGCTATGCTAGTAGACGTGGATTTGGTGAGTGTATTCCATGACAGATGTGAGATTGTTATTTAATGGTTTATTTAAGGTGGCAACTTAAACACACATCTGGGTGGATTGAGGCACCTGGTTTCTATCAGGACTTGCCTGTATTTCATCGGACCGCCACCCAGGCTCAAAGGGATCATGAGATTATTCAAACTAGAAACTTCTGTGTGCAGCCACAAGCCATTATGGGCTCTGGCGTAGTTGATTGAGTTGTGCGAACTCTTACGGGTAGGCTAGCTGATGTAGGGGATGTAGGTTGGTACGGTCTACCCACATGTAAGGTGCTAGCGCTTCTGAAAGACTATGTCTCGGTCATCTGTTTCTCAAACACCATGTAGTGCGAGAAACCAAACGGAGGCGATCGAGTCTTGTGGGGAAAAGTGCGCAAACCTCTGCAGAGTGTATAAACTAATCATGGTTAGCCGTGTCCCCGGTTATGGACATCTTGAGTATCTAGTACCTGGATATCATGTGAATCTCAACATGTTACTTCTAATTAATATTGTTGGGTTTAATGAGTACTTTTAATTGGGATTGAGAATGCTGTCAACCATTCTCAATGTTTCACAACCACCATAATAGTTAAATAAATTTATTCCTTTGCAGTAGGGAAAAATTGGCTTTATGCAAAAACTGTAACAGTAGAGCTTTCCACCAGCCATATATGCATGTAGTATAGGCTTATCATTCCATTATTCTCTATGTGTTACATTGCCATCATATTCCATGTGCTGACCCGTTTTCGGGCTGCAACGTTTCATGTTGCAGACTTTTCAGACGACGAGTAAGGTGCTTAGGTCGTGGTTCTATACTCAGTGATGCCGTTGGAGTTGATGGACTCGCTTATTCTTCCAAGCCTTCCGCTGTTATCGTATTAGATGGCCTTAAGCTATATTTATTTTATTAAGTTCTCTCTTGATACATTCAATTTTAATAAGTGTGTGATTGCTACTCTGTTATAAATCCTTCGAAGTACTGTGTGGTGTTAGCATTACTGATCCAGGGATGACACTGAGCACAGAGACCTGATCCATTCGGGTCGGGTCGCTACATGAAAAATTAGTAAATGGTCTACCTACAGTATTATCGTTCCAGCATGAAGATGTGAGTACATACTAAGTAGCATCGACACAAGATAAATAGAAATGAACAATCCAAAAGATGCAGTATGAGTATGTACATTACAAGGAACAGTTTTTTGTATTGACAGCAGAAGCTATGCTCACAAATCTGTATTGTAAGTACAGGAAATGTGCTAGAAATCATATAAGCATACACAATTACACACATGATACTTAGATCACACTGTCAATTCATACTACACGAGTCACTCTTATGAGATAATGGCATGCAGTTGTACGCAGCTACTTGACCATGACAATTTATACTACACAAGTCAATCTTATATAATATAATTGAACAAAACAAAACACTACCATGCATTTACTGGACTATGACCAGGTGCAATTTGATGAGAATCATCATGCTGAAACTGATACAACCACATCTATCATATCCTTCTAACGTTCCTAGTTCACTCAGAAAACACTTCACCAACAACACATAATTGCAGTCTAAAAACACAATTCACTCAAAAGGACACAAATCAGTATGCACAAGTGTTGGACCTTCAAATAAGCAGACTTGAATTCACTGGTAAGCATTAGCAGAACTAATATATATTTTTTGCATGATCTTAGTGTATTTCTACATCACATAGATTCACCCACTCTATCACTACCAATTCTACTATAGAGTAAGAATGGAATGATGCTAGTCTATTGAGGGAAAGGAGCTGCTCTCATCAGCAGTGGTGTTGCTCCTAGGCCTAGTGCTTCTTTGGTCAGTAGAGCTCCATAGGATGCAGCCAGGATTGCAGCTGCAGCCATAGTGGATGGCCTGTAATCCAGCACACTGTCGGCTGCATGAACACATCACATATCAGTCAGACAAAATGCAAGAAAGATCCATATTCAGTTAAGAAGGTGTGCAGGGCGAAGATGAACCTTCGATTGTGGCAAAGATGAAGCCGGGAAGAGAAGCAGGGGAGGTAATGGAAGGGCGTAACGGCGGCCATGCGCCAGCCGAGGGTTGACAGCACGAGCAGCTCCATCTGGCGGACGAAGGCGGAGCAGAACTTGTAGCTGCCGCCGGCGTCGAGTTCCGACAGTGCCGACGCGCAGTACTCCATCTTCACCGCCACGGAGACGCGGGCCATGGAAAGGAGCCGCGCCACCCACGCCATGGCCATCCTCTAAATGCACACAACCACATCATCCTCCCGTTCCTAAGAAGCAGAGAGGCTAAATTTGTTTTACAGCAGCGGTGCGGTAATAGATTACCAGGAAGAAGTGGTCGAAGTAGGCAATGGCCAGGAAGATGCCTCCTCCGACCCCCTCGCGACGACGCTGGTGCCGCCACCACCGGTCGCCCGTCACTTGGACGAGCCCCGCGGGTCGAGGCCCGCGCGCCCCCCGCGTCATCGGGGAGCAGCGCGAGGGGCGCGGCCCCGCAGGCGAGAGGGAGCAAGGGCGCGAGCGGGCGGAGGGATCCGAAGGTATCGGCTGGCGCCTTCGCCGCCTTGTCCTCGCTGGGGGAGCTCGTGGGGGCGGGAGCCAGGGAGGGTGACGCGGCGGATCCGTTGTCGCCGTCTTCAGAGTCGGCGTCGGGGCGGAGGAGCGGGGACGCGGTGGGCGCGCCGGCCGACGGCGGCTGCGAGATGGGGCTCTGCGCAGCGCAGAGCACCGGCGCGGCTCCCACGAGGAGCTGCGGCTAGAGACGGGGCACCGGCGCTTGGGTTGGATCTGGATCGGGGAGAAGGGGAAAGAGAGAGGCGGCGGAGAGGGGGAGAGAGAGGCGGGCACGGGCTGCTTAGGGTTTGGATTGGGCTGCAGAGAGGTGGACGGTTCAGATCGGCTAGAACGGACGGTTCAGATCGGCTAAGGGGGATGATCCGTGGGAAGAGCCCTGATTGGTTCAGAAAATTTATGGTTTAAAATAGTTTCTAAGTACTAAAACTATGGGTGTTTTGTGAAGCAGCTATCAAAAATATTTTGCAAAACGGCACAACTAAAATTTTCTCTCAAGTTAGACCACATCTTTTGGATCATTGCCAATTTGCATGCATTTTTATCTTTCTATCTATTTTTAATCATTTTTTGAGTGCCCCAAGTGAGGTTTTTTTGTGAAGGACCTACCAAATAATTCTTGCAAAATTGAACCAAATCATTTTTCTAAAATACTAGGCCATATTTAATGCACAATTGACCAAATGGTTGGGTGTAAAATGTTTTAATCCACCTCTGGTGAAAAAGAAAAATTCCCGCCGATTCAGTTGGAAGCGGGTCAAATTTGAACTGCAACTGCCTCATAGTTTGCTCTTTATTTTTTCCAAAAATCATTTCTAGGTACATAAGTATCTATTTAATCAGAGAAACATCAAAAGTTTTCCAAGATTGAACCACTAGCTAGGAACGGTCAAGCCCGCTGTTTTGAACGCATTTTGAAACAGGCATAAAAAATTCAAAAAAATCGAAAAATTGGAAAACCTTCGCATTGTGTCATTATATGTGACCAAGTTTCTAGGAAAAATAATAAACTTGTAATACTGTAATTATTTTAAAAAAGTGTTCTCAGAAATGAGCTGTCATGCGTGAAGATTCATGGCTTTCAAGCCAAATGATCAATCTTATGGCCACATTCATGGCATAGTTTGTTCAAATGATCTCATATTGTGCACAAGGGTGCATCTTGGAATTCCAAACAATGTTGCCTAAGGAAGTTTTCATTTTCTTTGCACGGAAAACTCATTTTCCATTTTTCGAGTGCCCGAAATGAGGTTTTTTTGTGAAGGAACTACCAAATAATTGTTGAAAAAATGGAACAAATCAATTTTATAAAATACTAGGCCATGTTTAATGCACAATTGACCAAATGGTTGGGTGTCAAAAGTTTTGATCCACCTCTGGTGAAAAAAACAAATTGCCGCCGATTCAGCTGGAAACGGGTCAAATTTGAACAGCAGCTGCCTCATAGTTTGCTATTTATTTTTTCCCAAAATCATTTATAGGTACATAAGTATCTATTTTATCATATAAACACCAAAAGTTTTTCAAGATTCAACCACTAGCTAGGAACAGTCAAGCCCGCTGTTTTGACCGCATTTTGAAACGGGCATAAAAAATTCCAAAAAAAACAAAAAATTGGAAAACCTTCGCATTGTGTCATTATATGTGACCAAGTTTCCAGGAAAAATAATAAACTTTTAATACGGTAATTATTTTAAAAAAGTGTTCTCAGAAATGAGCTATCATGCGTGAAGATTCATGGCTTTCAAGCCAAATAATCAATCTTATGGCCACATTCATGGCATAGTTTGTTCAAATGATCTCATATTGTGCACAAGGGTGCATCTTGGAATTCCAAACAATGTTGCCTAAGGAAGTTTTCATTTTCTTTGCACGAAAAATTCATTTTTCATTTTCCGAGTGCCCAAAAGGAGGTTTTCTTGTGAAGGAACTACCAAATATTTGTTGCAAAATTGGACCTAATAAATTTTATAAAATACTAGGCCATATTTAATGCACAATTGACAAAATGGTTGGGTGTCAAAATTTTTGATCCACCTCTGGTGAAAAAGACAAATTTCCGTCGATTTAGCTGGAAGCGGGTCAAATTTGAACTGCAGTTGCCTCATAGTTTGCTCTTTATTTTTTCCAAAAATCATTTCTAGGTAAATAAGTATCTACTTAATCTGAAATACATGGTTTGATGGCGAGACATTGAGGTTTGGACGGTGGCCGAGGGCCCCAACTCTAGAGCGCGTAAGCTCGCATGCCCGCCGCGTGGTCACCGCGTGACCATGGCGTTGCCATGTGTTCTGGGCGGCCTAGGCATGTATAGTGGGTTGGGCACTCCCCAGGTAGGTTCTAGGAAGAAAATCACAACATAAGATTCTCACGAGGAGACCGATCGATGCTCAAACATGAATAAGCAGCCAAGTGTTTGATTTGCGGTACGGGAAATGCACATGGCTAATGGGCGTGAGTTTTGGGTGAGGATGATCAGTTACTAAGAAGACCGTCTTCACAAATTTTCACCTCAAAAGGAGGAGCCTAGGTGGTACTTGCTTTACAAAGTACCACTTTGGACATAAATCTGAATGTTGAAGCTGGGCTCAAAATAATGAATGGATTGAGCTGGCATTTGGTGGAGGATGGTTATTTGGGCATAGGAAAGCACTGTAGAAAATGGATACCATTTGGACATGCCAAAGTGGTACTTCCTTCACAAAGTGCTGCTCTGAACAGAATAGGAAAATGAATATTTTCGAATTATTTTTGAACTAGGCAAGGATGTTTTTGACATATTTGATGAAGATATGATCCAAAACATTTATGATAATTTTTTGGGAATTTTTGGAATAACAGAAATATAGGTTGCTTCATAACCTAGGGCAAAAATTGCCACATGGACATGACACATAGGCAAAACTGATGAGATGGCGCCTAGTCATCACAACCCACCAAAATCTACAAGGCTATGACCATCTATATTGGTCATTAACAACTAGAAATAAGGCAGCGGACCAGCACTATTTGCTTTGTGACCATTTCGTGTAAGGAAAATTACGACCTTTCTGACCAAAATGGTCGCAATGGTTTAGGGTTTGGAGCCCCCCGAACAGCTTTTGACCAATTGGTCTGAAAAGGTCATAGATCTATGACCAATTCTTCCAGGGTCACTGACAGAAGGTCACTAGTTGACATATTTCTTGTAGTGCCTGTCTAACACTATAGGATGTGCTTCATATGGTTCATGTTTTGTGGAGTAATGTGGCACCGTACTCTCCGTGCGCTGTGGACCTAGTTCTGTTAACATTGATCTCACCGTTCATTCTTGACCGGACAAATAAAAAGCGGTACTATGTTACATATAGGAGTAGTTGACATCGCACAACATCATTTGTTATCGTCATATCTTACTACACTAGCAACAAGATTGTGTAAATCGACGTATGAACCATTGCACATGCCTAGTAGTAGGAGCACTGTGTATGTTCAAGTGGCTGCCGTGTTTCGCACTCCTCCGTCGTAAGAGTGGAAACACTTGCTGTAATCATTTTTTCTTGAGAATGAAAAACAGTGGACACGCTCTCTCGTGCGGATCCTCCTCCGACCATGCACTAAATTACTCACTTTCACCGGCGTGTGGGACAGCCAGCACCTAGGTCCACCACCATGCACTAAATTACTCCGTAGTAGAGTGATGGTAGACTACCCCGATCGAACCGCCCTTGAGAATGCCCAATGAGCCGTCAAATCACAAAACTCCCTCCTTTCCAGCAGTAAGTTGGACGGACGAAGCAACCATCATTTCACTCTTCTCTCTCAGCTTCCTCTCTTGAAGAAAACCCCCACTCGCTTCGCTTCTCCCTCATCTCGTTCCTCCTTTCACTCTTCTCTTTCAGCTTCCTCTCTTGGATGGACGCCGGAGCACCGGACGGCGTGATGTCTATGGCTCTGGCCAAAACCGTCGAGGCTCATGGTACGAAGAAGCGCAAGCACCCCGCCGAGACTACCGCAGACAAGCTCAAAGCCATCACCCTGGCCAAGCCCCCCTCTCCGAGATCCCTCATTAAGCAAGTCCAGGTAATGTCTCTTGTTGACGATCTTTTTCTCGATCTTGATCATGTTTTTTCATCTAACACGCAGTACTAGTACTGGTAGTACAACTTCCTGGTTGATCTTGCATGTGATTTTAGTGTGCCAAATGACGGTTCTAAATTCCTCTTTTGACCAAAACATGCGAGAGGTTGACACTGATTTCTTATAGATTACTTTCAACTACTCCCTCTGTCCCAAATTTCTTGTCTTAGATTTGCCTAGATACGGATGTATCTAATACTAAAATGTGACTTGATACATCCGTATCTAGACAAATCTAAGACAAGAATTTTGGGACGGAGGGAGTACTTTATGAACATCAATGCTACCTTTTAAGAGGGTATATTTGCCTCAGTAACTTGTGTTATGGATATTGCATGTAATCCCTCTGCTCGCATGCCTTTGAAGACATGTTCTAGTGTCTTTGTTCACTCATTTATGTGCGTATATGTAGTCATATATGGAGTATAATATCGAAAATCATCTTATATTTCTGAACGGAGGTAGTAATGAAATATGGTTTCTGTTTGAATTAGAACCAGGTCCGCGGTGGAGATGAAGTTCTCAAAGTCATGCCGTGTGAACTGGAAGACCTGATGATGAGTTCTACTGCTGAACTATCCAGCTGCTGTGTCCTTGTCGCCACGCGTCCTGAACTAGTGTTTTCATGTAGCATTGTTGTCAGGCGTGTTCTCGAGGTTGTACTTGACCACAACAATTTCCTGGTTGTGCCTTCGATTACGAAGGGTGTGGTTCTTGTAAAGCTTCCCAACAAATCTGATGTGGCCTATCTTCATCATCATGTTTATGAGTGTAAAGACCACTCTGTTAGGTTCTCCAAGGTTGACAAGATGGTGATGGTGCATGTAGACATCTCACACGAAGTCCATGGCCTAGTCAGTTACGCGGGGTTCATCTCGTAGGTCGGTGGCAAGAAATAGTCTGCAGAGTTTAGTTACTGCAACTTTGCTTGTCTGTAGTAAGTACTATTGTTTTACTTGATTTGTGTTTGTGAACCCTGTATTGTTTATTAGTACTGCCGCTTTTGGTGTGGTCAGTCCTGAGAACGGTCTATGTTAATGTCTGTCCACTCAATTCAGTCTGTACATTTTGAAGTATCCAGATCATATTTTTTGTGAGGACGGTTTATCAATTATGGTTACACTCCAATATCTGTATGCATTGCAGGGTTTATCGCACCCACCAGGATTTCTAGTCCCATGGATGTTCGGTCCATACGATTTGTGATGACCTTTGGACTGTCCTGCTTGTGGGAGTAGGCAGGGCCCCTGCATGCCACGCGTAGTTGGACGATCAATCTTCTGTTTAGTACTTCAACATAGTGATTTCCTGGTAAGGATTCACTCGTGTCACATCAAGTAAATCTTATTGATTTACTGTCTAAATCTTATTGATTTAATGTCATGTTTTCTTTCTTTTCCTGCAATTTTACGATGCAGGTTTTGCCATGTGACATTCATCACAGAATAAACCGTTTGGTTTGCTCTACGATGGCTATATTTGCAGGTTTCACTTCTTATGTCGTGTCAGTAATGAAGGCACTGTCCATCACTTGTATTACTGGAAAAAATTGGTTCAGTCTGTTGTCTGAGTACAAGATGAATCCCTATGATGAACTGCAGTTTGGTTTAACAAAAACGCCACAATTAGTCCTTCTCGCATTTAAAAGAAATGAAGAAAAAAACTGGATCACGGTCACGGATCCTAGTCAAGTTAGAAAGCTGATCATAGCAGACCAGACACGATCGCCGCTGTCTCACACAGATCGAGCACCGGCAGTTGCTCTAGCACTGAAAGCGGCAGCAACTCAGTCTGATCCAGCTGAGGATTGGGCACCGACCGCGTCAGCAGATCAGTCTGATGTACCGGAGGATCGGGCATCAACACCGGCACCAACTCTACAAGGAGCACCATCTCCGGCAACAGCAGCGGCTTTGGCACCTGCACCAACACTTGCACTTGCATTTGATCCGGCCCGTGCAGTTGCACCAGCAACAGACTGGCTGCAGTTCGCACTTCTTATACCAAAGTCCTTACAAAAACCGACATGTCCACCTTCTTGGTAAGCATTGGCCTCCCAAGTGCTTCGTTCTTTTTTCTTTCCATGTTGTTTCACATGATTCATTGTGTTGATCTAACTGTTTGTGTATGTCTTCTTGTTTGCAAACAGAGAATTCCTAGAGCAACGAGGGAGTCGTTCAACTATCCGGGCGACCGCGGCCAAGTTTCTCATACCATGCGCAGCCTTGGTGTGAATGAACCTGCTCAATATACCGTAAGTACAAAGGATGGTCGCATGATGATTGATGCTAAAGGATGGTCAAGGTTCAAATCTAAATCATATCTTGCGGTAGGGGATGATGTCAAAATCGAACTTTCTCGGCAAGGAGAGTTGGTCCAAATCAACTTTGAAATTCTTCAGTAGCAGCACGCAACTGCCGAACTGATCTATCCTCTGAGAGATTTTTTTTGCCGGTGATTTTGATGTAATAATCTGGCATGGTGAAACAAGTGTCCTGTGTGTATAAGTAGTACGATAATATTATTTATCATATGGTATATCGTTGATAGAATTGCAACTCTGATTGCTGGTTAGGAACTGTCGTTCGATTTCATTCCAACAGCTGCCGTGCTTTATTCAATTTTGTGTATTCGCCTTTATGACAAAGATCTAAAACCAGCGCAGATACCGATCGCTTGCAACATGAAAGCGCCGAGGTAGAACACATGGGCCCCAAACATGCAGGTTGGCCTGCGGCCCAAAGTCCAGAACCTTGAGCCTATCTGAGTATTATATTCTCAGCTGAACCCCCATAATAAAAAGTTGAACCCCCTTAATGCCCGTGCGTTGCAGAGGGAGTATATTTCTCGGCAAGGTGAGCCTGTGATATAAAAGATTTGTTTATTTCTTTACAGAGGGAGTATCTCTCTGTCAAAAAATATATTTATGTGTAACTAGTTACTCATGTCTTTCTACTTCCTTTCGCTGATATGTGGGGCAACCGGCAACGGGGTCCACGTGCCATATGCACAAATTAGAGTGCACAACTTCACGGTAGACACACCCTGGTCATAGCGCCGCAGTAATGCCCAATGAGCCGTCAAATCACAACCCCCCCTTTCCAGCTTTAGCAGTAAGCTGGACGGACGAAGCGGCAATATTTCACTGGGCCTGAATCCCCTTCTCCCCCGTCTGCTTGTTCAGAGAAAACCCCCGCTCGGCGATTGCATAGGGTTTTCTCATGGAGAACCAGGTACGAATTCTTCATCCATCCCCGATAAATCCAAGTCCCTTGTTCGCAGGTAATCCTAGGATGGCAGCCGCCGCCGTTGATGCATTCTTCTTCGTACTAAATCTAGTGTGTTTCAGTTGCAGTGCCCAAAGTGCGAGTACCCTACAGATTTCTGCGCCCTCGGCGAGACGCCACACTTGTTCCTTCTCATCCTAACACAACATTATGAAACGCGCACAGTATGTTCCTAGAATCCTCTTCTCTATCCGGGAGGGTGGGGTTTTTTTACATGCTGTGTTGTCATATTATTTTTCCTGCAGTGTATTATTTGCTCTACCAGAACACATGTACTCAAGATGCTCGGCCTTGCCATAACTCTTTTTTGCGAGAAAATTTCCGATCTATTCATCTTCAATCATGGCAGTACATCGAATACCAGAAATAATAGAAATCACATCCAGATCCGTAGACCACCTAGCGACAACTACCAAGATGAAGCGAGCCAAGGCGCGCCGTCATCGCCCCTCCATCACCGGAGTCGGGCACAACTTGTTGTAGTAGACAGTCGGGAAGTCGTCGTGCTAAGGCCCCGTAGGACCAGCGCACCAGAACAGCAACCGCCGCAGATGAAGAATAACGTAGATCAGAAAAATCCAATCCGAAGACACACGAACGTAGACGAACAACGACGAGATCCGAGCAAATCCACCAAAGATAGATCCGCCGGAGACACACCTCCACACGCCCACCAACGATGCTAGACGCATCGCCGGAACGGGGGCTAGGCGGGGAGACCTTTATTCCATCTTCAGGGAGCCGCCGCCGTCTCATCTTCCGGAGCAGGACACAAACCCTAGCAAAACTGAAAGAAACGATTAAAAACGGAGCCCTCCCGCCGACCCTTGCCGAGATCCACTGCGCCCCCATGGCCCTAAGGCCATCGGAGAGGAGGCGGACCTGCGGCGGCGGCGGCGGGAGGCAAAAACCCTAGCTTTTTGTGGAGGAGAAGTGTCTATGGCTGATCGGGCCTTGCCATAACTGAATACACTAGATTAATGGTCACAGTGAAGACAAGCCATGGATATTACTTCCGAGTTGGGTTCATGAACCAAGAAGATCGCTGCTTTTTTTATGGCCAAACTTGGATAAACTTTCTCAAGTGTTACGGACTGAGAGTTGGCGCACGAATGTTGATGGAAATAGCAGAACCTGCTCTCATCTTCACTGCGATCTTCCAACCCGACGTCGTTCCAATTGTTCATCCATGTTAGTTCTGTATCTGGTTCTTGCTTGTTGCCTCGATTACTTCTTAATCCACCTATTCTGTCCAACTAATCACAATTTAACTTTAGAAGTAGCAACGAATCTCTCACGAAGATGCTACTTCTAACTAATATTTTCTTATAATTGGTGGCACGTGTAGGTTTTTTCAGAGGTAAGCAGTCTGCTCGTTTGTTACTCTGTAATAACTCGGTTGTTACTAATGGCACTGAAGTTGACTGGATCGACATCCACAAGTTCCTACACTTTATTGATCATCTTGAGGTCCTTGTGGGGCGTTTCAATGGTGGAAGGCCACGTGCGATATGTGTGCCACTACTTCACTCGTTGAACAGGTCCAACTGTGTCGAGAAACTCATGGTACGAGCTGTTTTCTGTTATATATGTTGTTCATAAACTATTGCTTATACACAGTTTTACAGCTGTGATCTTCTTGAAATAGGAACTTCCGAGTTCTATTGTTCCTATACAGATGCCTGACCATGGCCGGGTCAGACTTGCGCTTGGTCACAACATGATGTTTATGTCGACCTACTCAATTCCCCTTGGAGGTGAAAAGATACTTATCCGTGGGTGGTCTCAGATAATGAAGGCCCGTCCATCTTGGAGAATAGGACAGAAGATTATGTTCATGATTTTCCATGGCTCTAAAGCAAATATCCTGTTTATTGACCACGCTGCGAGATGAAGCCGCCGAAGGTTGTGGATGCGCTGGTGGCGCCTAGGCCTTGGCGGCCTCACCCTTGGTTAACTGTAGGCAAAGTAGCACTCTTCGAGGCGTGCTTTGTACGGTTGAACCTGTATAAGTACTCATACTGCTTTCAGCTTTGGTTGTTAAGTGCCCCTGCTGGTTTCAGTTAAGGTTGTTAAGTACTCCTGCTGCTTTTACAGTATGTCGTGTTTCTTCAGTCCTGTCTTCCTCCAGCCGCCAAAACCAAACCAGCGCCAAGGGGGCCGCTCGCTTCCGCCCCACGGGTGGCTGCGCCAACAAGACGATCGCCGCCCCACCGCCTCCTAAATCGTTAACGCCGACGCCCTCCACGCTTTGGTGCGCCGCAAGGCGCCGCCCTCTCGCGTTGTCAACATGGTCAACAAACAACAGGAATCGGCAGAAGTACGTGGAGAGGATGATAGTAGGGGCCCACCACGTCAGAGTATGGAAAAACAAAATGCTTCCTCCTAGTATTTTCCTGACATCCGGGACCCACGACATTGTGAGCGTATATAGTCAATAGACAAGAGAACAGCACAATATCGGCTGACACCTGGGACGTAGCTACTCGAGCAGTATTTTTTTTTGTTTGGTATTGTTGAGGCGGAGCAGGGTTTGAACTGGGTTGTGGCCCATCTAGCCCAGGCTTATATTTTATGTTCACCATGTGACCAGCCTAGCTATTTTTCTTTGTGAAAATGAGCCCAGTTTATTTTTTCTGAAGAATACCCAATCCAGACCTACTTAGTTTTCTACGCCCTGATGGGCTACAACTCTTTCAAGACGCCTGCAAATCTTGAAAGTAATATGAAATGGGTTGTAAATATAAAAACAGATGACAAATTGGCAATTACTTTATAATTTCTGATTTTTTTCACATTTTCAGATTCCTATTTCAATTGGCATTAACCTAATTCAAATATATCTTCAAAGTACTTTAAATCTGGCTCGACATTTCAGTATTAAAAATAGTTTGGAACCCACAGAAATATGCGAAATTGGCCCTGGTCAACCAAAAAAACGAATGCAATAAATTGCATAAGAAGTTGCCATGAGCTATATATAAATTATTAAAAAAGAGGGAGTGGTCTGACTTGTGGGCCTGTTTAGTTGACGCGTATGCAAGATTTTTTAGTTATTATATACTACGTCAACAAACAATTCTAGAAGATGTAACCGTTGGATGTCAATCCAACAGCCGTCGTGTTTCTTCAATCTCTGATCTTCTTGCTCCAGCCGCCAAAGCAGCGCCGGAGGGACCGCCTGCTCCCGCCTCCCGTGGCTGGCTGTGCTCTCGGCGCGGCGTGGTCAACGACCGATTTCCATCGGAAGAGTATCAGACGTGGAGAGGCCGACAAATGAGTCCACGGCAGCCGCAAGGAAGTGCCTCCTTATTACACGGAAAATAATTATTCCTCCACGACAGCTGGGACCCTTTGGATGGGCCACAGATTTCGCGAAAAACGCTTCCCGACTGCTGGGACCCACAGTCGTGCCACCGATTCAAAAAACGCTCCCCATCTGTCAGCTCGGACCCACCGGAAGTGCCTCCTTATTATGCACAAAAAAATGAATACCCCATGCTAGCTGGGACCAACCTTGGTGGGAGGCTGACTTGTGGGCCTACTAAGTTGATTGGGACGGAGGCCTTTGTCAACTTTAGTCAATATATGAACGATTCTAGCTCCAATGACCGTACGATGTCCATCCAACGGCCGTAGTGCTTCTTCAACCTCTGGTCTTCTTGCTCCAGCCGCCCAAAGCAGCGCCGGTCGTGCCGCCTGCTCCTGCCGCCCGTGGCCGGATGTGATGCCGCGGAGGGATCACCGCCCCCTACTACTCCCAGCGCTGGCCAGTCCATCCCTCTACGCACCCACACCCCCTGTTATTCTGCGGCGACGGCAGCCTCACACGGCAGCCGAACGAGTGAACCTTCATACTCCTTCACGCGTGGGCATCCACTGCCGTGTCTTCCCCGGCTCTGCGTCATCCCCTTCCTAGGCCTCGCCATCATCCACCGCCCTGGTGCTCTCGGCGCGGCGTGGTCAAGGTGGTCAAGGAATGGCTTCCATCGGACGTGGACTGTACGTGGAGAGGCTGACAGCTGGGTCCACGGCCGCAGCAAGGAATTGCCTCCTTATTACGCGCAAAATAATTATTCCTCCACCTAACAGCGGGGACCCACCAGACGGGCCATCGTATTTCAAGAAAAAAACATTTCCCCCTGTCTGCTAGGACCCAGGTGGAAGAGCGGAGTTCGGAATCCAAATCCGGCGCTTTTGAGAAGTAGAACCAGAGGAAGAAACCAAATCACGGGTGTGCTTACGAGACTCCTCGTAGGTGAGCTGAGCTGTCTCCGCATTAATGGCCTTGTTCACAAGAGCTTGGAATGTATCACAATGATGCAGGTGGAGATCACGACGCAACTTGGGGTTGAGACCCTTCCGAAACCTAGCCTGCTTCTTGGCGTCCGTGGACACCTCTTCTGAAGCATAGCGGGCAAGGTTCTCAAACTCTCTACTGTAAGCATCAACATCCATCTTACCCTGGGTGAAACTGCAGAAGTCTTCTCTCCTGCGATCGATGAGGGCTTCAGGAATGTGATGCTCGCGAAAAGCCTCAGCGAAATCTCTCCAGGTAGAAATCTGGCCAGCTGGAAGCATAGCCTCATAGTTCTGCCACCAAAGACTAACAGGACCTTCCAGGTGATATGCAACATAGGTTATCTTGTCTCCTTCAGCCACATTCACGGAACGGAGCTTGTGGGTGACACTACGAAGCCAGTCATCTGCATCGAGTGGCTCAATGGAATGATGGAAGGTAGGTGGGTGCAAGCGAATGAAGTCACGAATGGTTACATACCCTTTGAACTAATGTGCGGTGTTCTCCTCGATACGTGCCAACAAGCGGTTAGACTCACGCTTGTTTCTCTCCATCTCTAACATGAACTCTGCCAATGAAGGCTGGTCGGGAGGATCCTCATCCCTACCATCTCCGTGGTTTTGCCTACGAGCAACAGAACTTCGTTTAACTGATGACATCCTGAGAAACGAAGCCAAGGACGGATCAGCATCAACTATAGACTACAGAATGTAGGACAAGGAAATTAGTAACTCTCAAACTCCTACGGCAATTCCGGCAACATAACGACAGTAAAATGCTCAGAATGAGACATCATGCTAAAATGGAGTAGTAACATACTCAACATCTTCACTCAAGGGTTCTGGGATAATACTAAACAGACTACACCGGAAGTAATCGAAAACTGGGATATGACTCTGATCAACCAATCCTATGGGACTACGGAGTAGTAACACGTGATCCTGATAGACAGAAAATAAAGCCTAGTTCCTTAACCCTGTAGGAAAGATAAGATGACTCAGATAAGAAGGCCATGAGGTAAAGGAGTAAAAAGAGCCTTACGTTCCTTCCCACAATCAATTCCCTTACATAACTAAAGAATTTCTAGACTCAACTTCGACCAGTTTGGCTTGGTAATCCTACAGGCAGTCAGGCTCTGGTACCAAAGCTGCCAGGACCCCGATTCTAAGTCACACCTATCTAGCCTGTAACACGTCATATCACTTTGCGCCCTCACTCACGGTATTCCCACGGGTGTCGCCTTACCATGGCCCGGGACCGTTTGCGCCTTTTGGCTCACGTATATGGTAGTGTCGCTAGCATCCATATGACAGAGAACCCGGGCCGACATGACTAGTCGTGAACCCAAAGTGGCACTAACTTACGGGACATGCATACATGAAACAACATCGAGCATGTCGATTGCCAGCAGTGTGAATCCGGGCTGTAGCAACTGGCTAACGGGACTCCGGAACCCGGCTGTAGCAGAGCTAGGCAGACTCGGATGTCACCAGCGTGACCTTTCCTCAAGGGACAAACACAGAACGAAGTGAATCACATGCCGCCAGTCTAAGTGTTCCGGAGCGGTAGTGCTGGGCTAGCAGGACTCCGGTAAACCGGGCTGTAGTGGACTACCATGGCTCGGTAGAAGCACTAGACTACATTTCCCCATAAGAGAGGCTACCAAGGATAGACAACTAGGTTGTCGGATCCCACACATAACAATACATGTTACACGTACGCATAACATGCAAGTATGTGTTGTACAACATGGCATCACAACATAACGCCAACTCATATAGATAAAGGCCCAGAAGAGCCACATAGCATTTAATACAAACAGGGGTCACATGATCCATCATTCGGAGCATACAACCAACGGAAGCATTACATGTCTGAGTACAGACAACTATAAAAGAAAAAGGCTGAGAAGCCTGACTATCTACAAGACCCTCCCAAGGGTACAAGATCATAGCTGAGGTAACAAGCTACTCGTCGAAGTCCAAGCGGAACTACTAGTAAGACCGAAATCTCCGCTGCAAAAACATAAATAAAGCAACGTGAGTACAAAGGTACTCAGCAAGACTTACATCAAATCCTATCATACATGCATTTGTATCAAGAAGGTAATGTGGGGTTTAGTTGCAGCAAGCCAGCTTTGACTCAGTGGCTATCCTGTTCTACGACTACGAGAAACTTCTTTGAGGTGAAGCAGCGCACACGAGTCCACTAGTCACCACATCAATACACTACTATGGATTCATTCCCGTCTCCCTACGAGAAGGCCATCCATAACACTCACACTTGTCTTGAGCATTTTAGAGTATCCACTTCAAGTTGTCTATGTACCACGTAAGCATCCAAGAAGTCCATAACCGAGGACCTGGCTATTCGAATAGATCATGTTAACCCTGCAGGGGTGTACTTCTTCACACATGCTCTCGTCACTTACCGCCATGTACACGTCATGTATCTCGGAAACCTTCAAGCGGAAGCCTGGTGAGGGTGTCGGCCACGACCTGACTAACCACACAAGACTCCAGCCCAGGTTTATCGCCTATTCGTGTTCCATACGCAAGGAGATCCGGCTGGGGTGTCGCTCACAGCCCCAAACGATGTGTGCAGGGTTCCCGAGCCTACCATCCGAGTGCCACTCGGTACACCAGGCCATGTGTGCCTAGTCTGTCCCAAGCCCACCCTGCCGGGTGCCACTTGGTAGAAAAATAGCACTACCTACAAACACCAGAAACTAGTTGCGACTCCTGGATAGAGATCAAGTTGGTTAATAAGTCGAGAGGGGTCGAGTTACCGGAACCCAATGTGTGATAGTATCGAGTCATTGGACAACATACATAGAACTCAGTGCTTAAGGACGGTTCCAGTGAGACAACCCACCATGTACTCCTACATGGCCTCTCACCGCTACCTTTACCAAATCATGTTCACACACTTCACTCTCAGCATCAGAACATAGAACTGCACTCCAATTCATTCCCAATGAATCAGACCTGACACGACTCTAAGCAATAGCAGGCATGGCATGGTAGGAACACAACATGGCTCAATCAACTCCTACCCATGCTAGTGGGTTTCAACTATTTACTGTGGCAATGACAGGTCATGCAGAGGAATGGGTTCAACTACCACAGCACAAAGTAGCAGATGAATCGTTGTTGTCCTAATGCAATAACTGAGAGCAAGAGCGAGAGAGTAGGATTGTATCGGAATGAACAAGGGGGTTTGCTTGCCTGGTAGATCAACAGGGGGGGCACTGCTCCTCAGACAGGTACTCTGGAACGGTCTCCGGAGCAGGACCTATCGAGAAGGTACGGTGTCGACAATCAATACACAACATATGCAACAATATGATGCATGATCATGGCATGTTGATGTGATGTTGTTTGTGCTAATGCATCTAGCAATCATTTGGATTAGATCCATTTGAACCAAGGGTTCAAATGCAACTCTAAATTAAGTCTCTTAAAATGCCATAATGTGTTTTCTCATATACAGCAAGTATGAGTTGGTTTGTCATGCATTAAACTAGTAGAGATGGAAAGATTGCATTTTTCTGATGATTTTTCATATATAAATTATCTCAATCTGAGCTACGGTTGAATTTCTATGATTTTTTGAAGTTTTGGGCATTTTCTAGAAATTCCTGAATAAGAATAAATCCAGAAAATTGCATTACTACGTCAACGTTGAGTAAGCATGACGTCAGCAAGTCAACTGCGGCTGACTCAGTCAAACCTGACGTGTGGGGTCCACACCTCAGTGTCATAGTGTTAAACAGGGGGGTTATTTCTAATCTAATTTAGATTAGTGGCGCTGGGGCCCACTGTTATTGTCTCTAGGGGTAATTAGTGCCTAATTAGAGGCCACGTCAGCAGTCGCCGGCATTTAGCCGGCGACGACCAAAACCGCGGTGGCGACTTTCCGGACTTGCGCTCCGAGCAGGCGGCTGGACGCGCGTAGACCACCGGGGCGTAGCCCGTCGTCGTCCGCATCCAGTGGAGCATGTGGGAGGAGCTGGGGAGGTTGGAGCTCGCCGGAGCGGAGCTCGTGGTGGCGGCTGGAGCTTGGCTCGAGCAGCAGAAGGGGCTAGAGGCGCAAGAGGGCAGGGGAGTAGGGGAAACGATGGCGGGGCTCACAGCGGGCCGGTAGAGCAGCTTGGCGGCCTCGGGGGCGTGCTGACGGCGGCGAGCGGCTACGGAGATCCACGGCGGCCGGAGGTTGAAGAAGGCGTCGATGACGTCGTTGCAGGGTGCTCCAGCTTGTTTGGCTCATCGGAGAGGACGAGGGATACGCAGCGGAGCTTCTGGGCACGACGGAGGGGCGAGGGGACGGCGATGGCCGCGGTGGTGCTCGTCGGCGGCGACGGATGGCTCTCGGGTGGCTGTGAGAACGCGAGGGGGAGGAGGGAGAACAACCAGAGAGAGAGAGAGGGGAGAGCAAGAGGGGGCTCGTGCGTGTCTCCTGGCGTCTCGAGAAGGGTCGGGGAAGGAGAGGAAGCAGGCAGGGAGGTGGCCACGGCGATTGCTCGCGCGTCGACACGCCTCTGCCTACTGGTAGAGGTTGAGGACGACCGCCTCGCCCTGGTGGGCTGGGCCTTTGCTACGGTAGCAGGCCGCATGTAAGTCAGGTGGGCTTCTCTTTCTCCTTTCTGTTTTGTTTCCTTTTTATTTTTCTGACATTTGTTTTTATTTAAATCTGGCCACTATACTTTTAATAAAATTCTGTAGCTTTTTGCAGGGACCAGTTGGATTATTCCAAAATCCCTCGCAAGCTAGCAAAATTATTGGATCATATTTGAATATATAACAAATATAAATCCAAAGCAAATAATTACGATTAATCCAAATGCCCAAAATAAATACTTATGAGCTCCTGAAAATATTGGTTTGATTTTTATCTCTGTCTAATATTTTCAGAGAGCAACATGAGCATTTTCTTGGACCCTTTTGGAGCAATTTTTATTTGGGTCATTTCCATAAATGAATCTGAGGGTTTCACAAATCCTCATTTCAAATTTAAATGGAATTTAAACATGATGCACAAATGACTATCTAGTCTAGGTCATACCTGAACTAGGGATGTGACACATCAGCTGATTTAAACTTCATCGCCGGGTCATGCTCGGTGGTCGGCTTCTTCAGAGGTGTCATATCCGCCGGGTCAATGTTATCCTGATAAAATTTTAGCTCCTCAGCCGCGCAAACAGACTCGGTATAAGCTGCATCGCCCTCCTCGCATTCCAGGGCTATCTTTCGACTCACATGCATAGTAATGGTGCCCTTGTGACCCGGCATCTTGAGCTGCAAGTAAACATAACACGGCCGCGCCATGAACTTGGCGTAAGCCGGCCGACCAAACAGAGCATGATACGGGCTTTTGATTTTTGACCACCTCAAAGGTTAATTTCTCAGCCCTAGAATCATATTCGTCTCCAAAGGCCACCTTCAGCTCAATCTTTCCAACTGGATACGCCTATTTACCAGGCACCACTCCATGGAAAACGGTGTTGGATGTCTTCAAATTCTTGTCAGTCAGCCCCATGCGCCGAGAGGTCTCATAATAGAGGATGTTGATGCTGCTGCCTCCATCCGTGAGTACCATAGTAAACTTATATCCACCGACTTGAGGTGCTACCACCAAGGCTAACTGACCCGGATTGTCAACCCGGGGAGGGTGATCCTCTCTGCTCCATACAATAGGCTGGTCTAACCACCTTAAATAACGGGGAACCGCTGGCTCAACAGCGTTCACAGCCCTTTTATGAAGCTTCTGGTCCCGCTTGCATAAGCTAGTGGAAAACATATGATACTGTCCACTATTTAGGTGATTTGATTGCTTTGATAACCTTACTGTTGCTCCTCTTGACCTCCCTGACCACACTACTGGTGATTATAGCCACCTTGATTTCCTTGAAAGCCGAAATTTGAACCGCCACCCGGGCCATGAAAGCCGCCAGCACCTGAGCCACCACCCGACCCATGATTGCCGTCGAACGTGTTGGAATTCTTGAAAGCCTTCATGATCGCACAATCCTTCCATAAGTGAGTGGCCGGCTTTTCCCGGGTAACGTGTCTCGGGCAGGGTTCATTGAGTAACTGCTCAAGAGATGGACCTGACCCTCCAGATCGAGGGGGCCGCCTCCCCTTGCGTCTCTGATCGTTACCCTGCGCACTAGTGTTGGCCACAAACTCCGGATTACCATCGGCTTTACGCTTGTTGCCTCCTTAATTTGCCGTGTTATGTTGCTGGCCTTTCCATTGCCGTTCTTCTTTCCCTTCCCCGCCTTTTCCTCGTCAGACGTAGGGTCTGCGATATTATCAGAATCGGCGTATTTGACTAGAGCCGCCATCAGCTGACCCATATCATTACAATCACGCTTGAGGCACCCCAGCTTCTATCTCAGCGGTATAAATCAGCAATTTTTCTCCAGCATGACGACTGCAGAGCCGACATCCATCTTATCAAAAGAATGTATTATTTCCTTGACCCGGCACACCCAATGAGTGGTAGATTCACCCTCCTCTTGTTTACAATTAGTCAAATCCACAATTGACATGGACTGCTTGGAGGTGTCTTTGAAGTTCTGAATGAACCGGGCCTTCAATTCTGCCCATGAGTCGATGGAATTAGGCGGTAAGCCTTTTAGCCAAGTCCAGGCCGTTCCATCCAACATCATGGTGAAGTACTTAGCCATTGCCGCATCACTAACCTCTAATAGCTCCATGGCCATCTCATAGCTTTCTATCCACGCCCCGGGCTGTAAGTCGGCCATATAATTCGGCACCTTCCGGGGTCCCTTGAAATCCTTAGGCAGACGCACATTACGTAAAGCCGGCACCAAACAAGGAACACTGCCGGTTCTGGTGGCCACTCCTGCCTCAACAGAAGTCGTCGGGTAATCCGGGAAAGCTTGATGAGCCGTCTGCTGAGCCGCCCGCTCGTCCTCCTGACGTATCCAGTCCTGTACCGGGTTATGACCGCCGGGTTGGTTACGGCGCTGGGCATTGCTTGACAAAGCTTCTGACTCCATGTGCCTGCTATAACTCGGACTCCGGCTTGGGCGAGGAGTCGAATGAATCCTGTCTCGGCTATAGGAATAAGCTTCTTGCTGAGCCAGAGCCGTCTGGACAAGTTCTCCGATCCTTCGCGTCTCTACCGCCGTTGGATCGTCACCATCCACTGGGAGGGCCGCCAAACGTGCTGATGCTGCGATCAGATTCTCCATGGGGTTAGAAAAATGACCCGGTGGCGTTGGTACGTAGCGAGGCGGGGCCATATTCCCATGAGGAGGTGCCATCACTCGAGGCTGAACCGGCCCCCTTGGTCCGGGTGTAATGAACTAGTTTGCTTCCGGCGGGTTACTAGGGCCGGCTCCGGGTGTGGTAAAAAGGCTCCGAGGATCATAAAACGGAGGCAATCGGGATTGAGTTTTCTGGTGTCTCCTCCTCATCACCTCGTTAGACCCGTTTAGGTTCATCGTAAGCTGGA
Organism: Aegilops longissima; assembly: GCA_021605205.1. Lineage (NCBI taxonomy): Eukaryota > Viridiplantae > Streptophyta > Magnoliopsida > Poales > Poaceae > Aegilops > Aegilops longissima. The sequence continues at coordinate 730,992,041 of CM038678.1, read as the reverse complement.
AAGCCTCTGAATGGAGCTGTTGGGCCCGTGCATCCAAAGCCGCCCGTTCTGCGGCCAACCTGGTGTCCTCTGCTGCTAAGGCCTCCTTGGCCCGAGCTATTTCCTCACGCACCTGTGCCACCTCCGCATCACGTTCCTCTTGATTTGCAGGAATAACTGTGGTGGTTAACAGGGCCGTCAGCTTATCTATGAGATCAAGGAGCACCTGAGCCGGCGGGCGCACAGGGCCTCCTGCCCCGGCCGCTCCTGACCCGGACGCTATTGCTGCCGCAGCCGTAGAGTTCTGGCCGGGTTGTGTGCCAGCCATGAAGACCCCTACCCAGCTTGGCAGCTCAAAGGGGTTCGAAATACTGCTGCCATCGGAACAGCCCCCAAGCCTGCCATCTTGCAGTTGATACAGCGAATCTGTCTCACCAGTGGACGAATCACCATCGGAGTGGACGGCCGTCTCACCACCATCAACAGATACTTCAGCAAGTTCTCCTCCATGGATGCAACCCACGAAGGCACGCTTCACGATGGGTTGAGCACGGGCGGGTCTCGCACGCTGAGCCGTCTCGACGAGGTCGGTGCAGTTGTCCGGCTCAGGGCCCGGCTCACCGATCCGGCCGATGAAAACATGGATTCCGCCGAAGGGAGCCCGGTACCCGTACTCAATTGAGCCGGCGTCGGGGCCCCAGCCTTCGTCGTCGATGTAGATCTTGCCGCGACGACTCTTGGTCATCTGTCCCACAACGTATCCCCTAAGCCCTTCGAAGCTGCCCTTCAAGAACTCAAATCCACCGTGCGCTGGCCCCACGGTGGGCGCCAACTATCATAGTTTTTTCACGACAGATGTCCTCTTGCAAGGACTTAGTTGTGGAGCCATCGCAACTAGGAAGCTTAAAGGGGTTAATCGGGAGAAGGGAGACGAGAGAGGTTTTATACTAGTTCGGCCCCTTACGATGAAGGTAAAGCCTACGTCTAGTTGGGTTGGTATTGCTAGGGTTTCGATGACCAGGGAGCGATATACGCTATGCCCGGTTCTCGATCAGATGTTACTTGCCCTAAGCCGCCGGCGGGTCGTCCACTTATATACACGGGCTGATGCCCTGCGGCCTATAGAGTCCCGGCCGGCTCATAAACAGTGTCCGGCTCAGTGACTAGTTAATCCTGCCTTATAATACAAGTCATGCCATTACAACGGTTTATCACTACGGGCCTTAAGTCGCCCGTGGGCTTTAGACCCTTTATTGAACCGCCATCTTCATGCTTGATCTTGGGCTTCATCCGATGAATCACCTTTGCGTAACCCGGCCCCTCCTGGGCGGCTAACAAGAATAGTTATATCCCCAACAAAACCCAGATATCAGATAAGAAATACGAGGCTATAAGAGATCATGCATAAAAGAGATCAAAGAAACTCAAATACTTTCAAGGATATAAAAAGATAGATCTGATCATAAACTCGAAGTTCATCGATCCCAACAAACACACCGCAAAAGAGCTACATCATATGGATCTCCAAGAGACCATTGTATTGATAATTCAGAGAGAGAGAGAGAGAGAGAGAGAGGAAGGCATCTAGCTAGTAATTACGGACCCGAAGGTCTACAAAGAACTACTTATGCATTGTCGAAGAGGCACCAATGGAGGTGGTGAACCCCATCCGAGATTGTCTCTAGATTGGATCTGGTGGTTCTGTACTCTGCGGCGGCAGGATGAATATTTCGTTGACTCCCCTAGGGTTTCTGGAATATTGGGGTATTTATAAAGCAAAGAGGCGGTCCAGGGGCGCCCGAGGTGGGCACAACCCACCAGGGCGCGCCTGGGCCTCCTGGCGTGCCCTGGTGGGTTGTGCCCCCCTCAGGGCACCCCCAAGGCGCAGCCAGGGCCCATTACGTTCCTTCAGGTCCATAAAAATTCTCTGTGGAGTTTTGTTATTGCATTTGGACTCCGTCTGATATTGATTTCCTGTGATGTAAAAAACATGCAGAAAACAGCAACTGGCACTTGGCACTATGTCAATAGGTTAGTACCAAAAAATGATATAAAATGATTATAAAACATCCAAGATTGATAATATAATAGCATGGAACAATAAAAAAATTATAGATACATTGGAGACATATCACATGATAGCATGCCAAGTTTCATGAATTTCAGACCAGTTTTGGATTTACTAGAATTTAAAAACCAGGCATCTCAACGTTTTGCCGGCAATCAACAGTGCCTTGGTGTTTGAATTTCATTCTCATTTCTTGCATGGGACCTAGAAATTCACCCAAGGACACACATGTGATTTTTCAACCAACTTTGGTGCTGGAACATGTGCTTATAGTTCAAATTTGAATTATGCACATTAAATGCCTAGAAACCCAATTAATGTATAAAAAAGGTCAAACGAACTCCGAAAAATTCCAAAATTAAACACAACACTCCTGTTGTTCTATGTTGACACTAGAAATTTTTTGAAAGCAATAAGAGGCAACGGATATCGTTTCGTCCCCAAAGGTGGCACGTTCCCTACCGAAACCATCACGCTTGTTGTGAGAAGCTCTGGTTTGTGAGAAGCTTATACCCAAACTCGCCCCACATGGCACAAAGTTTTTACCATGACATCTTGATGCCGCTCCATGATAACTTGCCAATTTTCATGAATTTCAGACGAGTTGTGGATTTACTAGAATTTAAAAACCAGGTATCTCAACGTTTTTCCGGCAATCAACAGTGCCCTGATGTTTGAAATTCATTCCCTTTTCTTGCATGGAACCTAAGCATGCACCCAAGGACACATATTTGATTTTTCAACCAATTTATATGCACTGGAGCATGTGCATGTATTTCAAATTTGAATTATGCACATAAAATGCCTAGAAAACACAGTTAATATATAAAAATGTCCGAACGAACCCCGAAAAATTCCAAAACTTAACACAACACTCCTGTTGTTCTATGTTGGAACTAGAAATTTTTTGAAAGCAATAAGAGGCAACAGATATCGTTTCGTCCCCAAAGGTGGCACGTTCCGTACCGAAACCAGCACGCTTGTTGTGAGAAGCTCCGGTTTGTGAGAAGCTTATACCCAAACCTGCCCCAAATGGGACAATTTTTTTACCACGACATGTTGATGCCACTCCATGATACCATGCTAAGTTTCATGAATTTCAGACGAGTTTTGGATTTACTAGAATTTAAAAACCAGGTATCTCAACGTTTTGCCGGCAATCAACAGTGCCCTGGTGTTTGAAATTCATCCCATTTCTTGCATGTGACCTAAGCGTGCACCCAGGGAAACATATTTGATTTTTCAACCAATTTATATGCACCGGAGCATGTGCATGTAGTTTAATTTTGAATTGTGCACCTGTAATGGCTAGAAAACCAGTTTAATGTATAAAATGTCCAAACGAACCCTGAATAATTGCAATTCTTTTACGACACACATATAGTTGCATGTTCATTGCAGATAAAAGGTCTAGCAATTCAAACGCCGTCCAATGCCGTTGTGACCCCATTATGTAATTCAAATCAAGATGAAAAATCAAGTAGATCCCACATAGCTTATTATCACCAACCGTGTGAGATGTAGTACAAAATATCCTAGAGCACCATCGGTGTATAGTACGCCTATGGCTTACGCGAGAAGGTGCATCGGCTACAGTCCACAGCCGGCGTGTCAAGCACACTAGATCGCACCTCAAATACTCCTGCCTCTGCATCCCTCGCAATCTCGAAAATATTACTGCCTCGTGATCTCGAAAATATCTACCGCCTGAAAGGTTTTAATGTTTGATAGCACACGATTAGTATGTGCGGACCGTATGTGACGTCTGTTACTCCCGCTCTGCTTCAGTCCCTTGATACGAATTTTCAGTAGCCCCGACATTTTACTCCCGCCTTTGCATCCCTCGCAATCTCAAAAATATTTGCTCGCCCTTGATCCAAATGTTCAGTAGCCCCGCGTTGTTACTCCCGCCTAGTAAAATTTTCTGTTGCCGCGGTATTTCCCCAAACACCACCTTGCCCCCCCCCCCCGCCCCCTCCCACACACATCACACACTCCCCAAAACCTCCGCTCACACAGACACACACAACCCTCGAAACCATTGGTAGGCCGCCGCCATTGTCGGCGCCTCCATCCTCAACCTCTACCTGTGTGCTGGGGAGCTCGAGGAGCCAATGGCCAAAAAGAGGTTTATCGCGCCGGCGAGGTGGCCGCCGAGGTGGCCCCATCATCCTCTGCGGGCTCCATCCGCTGTCTCCAGTCCCCCATCCACCCGCCGCCGCGCCCCTATCCCGGTTCAAGGACTTACCCGTCCTCCCTCGGACCCGGAAGCCGACAGGTCCTACCTCGGGGTTCGGCAGCGGCGGTGGGGACGTGGGTCGCCGAGATTACAGATCGGGAGACCAACACCCGCCTGTGGCTCGGTAGCTTTCACACGGCCGAGCTCGCGGCCATGGAGTACGACCGCTGGCAGGTCTGCTACCACGGCGCGGCGGCTAGGCTCTGATACGTCCATTTTGCATCATGATTTTATATCAATATTCATTGCATTATGGGTTGTTATTACACATTATGTCACAATATACCTATTCTCTCTTATTTTACAAATTATACATGAAGAAGGAGAATGCCGGCAACTGGAATTCTGGGCTGGAAAAGGAGCAAATATTAGAGACCTATTCTGGACAACTCCAAAAGTCCTGAAACTCCACGAAAGTTATTTTTGGAAATAATAAAAAATACTGAGCGAAGAAAAACCAGAGGGGCCCCACACCCTGGGCACGAGGGTGGGGGGCGTGCCCTACCCCCCTGGGCACGCCCCTGCCTCGTGGGCCCCCTTTGGCCTTCCGGTGCCCATCTTCTGCTATATGAAGTCTTTGGTCCGAAGAAAAATCATAAGCAAGCTTTCGGGACGAGACTCCGCCGCCACGAGGCGGAACCTTGGCGGAACCAATCTTGGGCTCTGGCGGAGATGTTCTGCCGGGGACACTTCCCTCTGGGAGGGGGAAATCATCGCCATCGTCATCACCAACGCTCCTCTAATTGGGAGGGGGCCAATCTCCATCAACATCTTCACCAGCACCATCTCCTCTCAAACCCTAGTTCATCTCTTGTATCCAATTCTTGTCTCTAAGTCTAAGATTGGTACTTGTAGGTTGCTAGTAGTGTTGATTACTCCTCATAGTTGATGCTAGTTGGTTTATTTGGTGGAAGATCATATGTTCAGATCCTTTATGCATATTAATACTCCTCTGATTATGAACATGAATATGCTTTGTGAGTAGTTACGTTTGTTCCTGAGGAGATGGGAGAAGTCTTGCTATTAGTAGTCATGTGAATTTGGTATTCGTTCGATATTTTGATAAGATGTATGTTGTCTCTCCTCTAGTGGTGTTATGTGAACGTCGACTACATGACACTTCACCATTATTTGGGCGTAGAGGAAGGCATTGGGATGTAATAAGTAGATGATGGGTTGCTAGAGTGACAGAAGCTTAAACCCTAGTTTATGCGTTGCTTCGTAAGGGGCTGATTTGGATCCATATGTTTCATGCTATGGTTAGGCTTACCTTAATACTTCTTTTGTAGTTGCGGATGCTTGCAATAGGTGTTAATCATAAGTGGGATGCTTGTCCAAGTAAGGACAACACCCAAGCACCGGTCTACCCACATATCAAATTATCAAAGTACCGAGCGTGAACCATATGAACGTGATGAAAACTAGCTTGACGATAATTCCCATGTGTCCTTGGGAGCGCTTTTATCTATATAAGAGTTTGTCCAGGCTTGTCCTTTGCTACAAAAAGGATTGGGCCACCTTGCTGCACTTTATTTACTTTTGTTACTTTTTTCTCGTTACAAATTACCTTATCACAAAACTATCCATTACCTATAATTTTAGTGCTTGCAGAGAATACCTTGCTCCTCGTTGGTTCGACACTCTTACTTATCGGAAGGATTATGATAGATCCCCTATACTTGTGGGTCATCAAGACTCTTTTCTGGCGCCATTGCTGGGGAGTGAAGCGCCTTTGGTAGGTCGGATTATGTAAGGAAAAATTAATATAGTGTGCTGAAATTTACTGTCACTTGTTACTATGGAAAGTAATCCTTTGAGGGGCTTGTTCGGGGTATCTTCACCTCGACCAGTAGAGCAAAGAGTTGCTCCTCAACCTACTGAAAATGAAAATGTCTACTTTGAAATTCCTTCGAGTATGATAGGGAAACTGCTAGCTAATCCTTTTGCATGAGATGGAACATTGCATCCCGATTTACACTTAATATATGTGGATGAAGTTTGTGGATTATTTAAGCTTGCAGGTATGCCCGATGATGTTATCAAGAAGAAGGTCTTCCCTTTATCTTTGAAGGGAGATGCATTGACATGGTATAGGCTATGTGATGATATGGGATCATGGGACTACAAGCGATTGAAATTGGAATTTCATCAGAAGTTTTGTCCTATGCATCTTGTTCATCATGATCGTAATTATATATATAATTTTTGGCCTTGCGAAGAAGAAAGCATCACTCAAGCTTGGGGGAGGCTTAAGTCAATGTTATATTCATGCCCCAATCACGAGCTCTCAAGAGAAATGATTATTCAAAAAATTTATGCTCGGCTTTCTGACAACAATCGCACCATGCTTGATACTTCTTGTACTGGTTCTTTTATGATGAAGACTCTTGAATTCAAATGGGGTTTATTGGAAAGAATTAAACGCAACTCTGAAGATTGGGATCTCGACGAAGGTAAGGATTCAGGTATAACACCTAAGTTTGATTGTGTTAAATCTTTTATGGATACCGATGTTTTCTGTAAATTTAGCACTAAATATGGACTTGACTCTAAGATAGTAGCTTCTTTTTGTGAATCTTTTGCTGCTCACGTTGATCTCCCTAAGGAGAAGTGGTTTAAATATAATCCTCTCGTAGAAGTAAAAGTAGTTGCACCTATTAAAGTTGAAGAAAAGACTATCACTTATAATGATCCTATTGTTCCTACTGCTTATGTTGAGAAACCACCTTTCCCTGTTAGAATAAAGGATCATGCCAAAGCTTCAACTGTGGTTCGTAAAAGCAATATTAGAACCTATACACCTCCTAAGCAAGTTAAAGTTGAACCTATTATTGCTATTGTTAAAGATCTCTTGGCTGATAATATTGATGGGCATGTTATTTATTTCTGTGATGAGACTGCTAGAATTGCAAAAACTTAGTGCTAAAGATAAACATAGACATGTGGTAGGCATGCCTGTTATTTATGTTAATATAGGAGATCATTGTTATCATGGCTTGTGTGATATGGGTGCTAGTTCTAGTGCAATACCTATTGACTTATACAAAGAAATTATGCATGATATTGCCCCCGCTGAGTTAGAAGAAATTGATGTTACCATTAAGCTTGCCAATAGAGATACTATATCGCCAATTGGAATTGTTAGAGATGTTGAAGTCTTGTGTGGGAGAAGTAAATATCATGCTGATTTTCTTGTTTTTGGTTCCCCACAAGATAGCTTACCCTTCTTAAGCACTGTTAATGCTAAGATAGACTGCGAAAAGGATGTTGTTACCATTGGTCTAGGTGATATGTATCATGAGTTTAAGTTTTCTAAATTTCGTAGACAACACCGTGAAGAGGAATTGCCTAGTAAAGATGAAATTATTGGTCTTGCTTCTATTGCCGTACCTCCTAGTGATCCTTTAGAACAATATTTGCCAGACCATGAAAATGATATGTTTATGAATGAAAGAAGGGAAATAGATGAAGTATTCTTTAAACAAGGAACTATTCTAAAACACAACTTACCTGTTGAAATCCTAGGGGATCCTCCTCCACCCAAGGGTGATCCTGTGTTTGAGCTTAAACCTTTACCTGATACTCTTGAATATGCTTATCTTGATGAAAAGAAGATATATCCTGTTATTATTAGTGCTCATCTTTCAGAGAAGGAGGAAGAAAAAATATTGAAAACTCTGAAGAAGCACCGTGCTGCTATTGGATATACTCTTCATGATCTTAAGGGCATTAGTCCCACTCTATGTCAACACAAAATAAATTTGGATAAATACGCCAAACGAGTTATTGATCGTCAGCGACGGTTAAATCCTAAGATGAAAGAAGTGGTAAGAAAGGAAATATTAAAGCTCCTTGAGGCATGTATAATCTATCCCGTTGCTGACAGTCAGTGGGTAAGTCCTGTCCATTGTGTCCCTAAGAAGGGAGGTATTACTGTCGTTCCAAATGATAAAGATGAATTGATTCCGCAAAGAATTATTACAGGTTATAGGATGGTAATTGATTTCCAAAAATTAAATAAGGCTACTAAGAAGGATCATTACCCCTTACCTTTTATTGATCAAATGCTAAAAAGATTATCCAAACATACACATTTTTGCTTTCTAGATGGTTATTCTAGTTTCTCTCAAATACCTGTGTCAGCTGATGATCAAGCTAAGACCACTTTTACTTGCCCTTTCGGTACTTTTGCTTATAGATGTATGTCTTTTGGTTTATGTAATGCACCTGCTACCTTTCAAAGATGCATGATGGCTATATTCTCTGACTTCTGTGAAAAGATTTGTGAGGTTTTCATGGACGATTTCTCCGTTTATGGATCCTCTTTTTATGATTGCTTGAGCAACCTTGATCGAGTTTTGCAGAGATGTGAAGAAACTAATCTTGTCTTGAATTGGGAGAAGTGCCACTTTATGGTTAATGAAGGCATTGTCTTGGGGCATAAAATTTCTGAAAGAGGCATTGAAGTTGATAAAGCTAAAGTTGATGCTATTGAAAAGATGCCATGTCCCAAGGACATCAAAGGTATAAGAAGTTTCATTTGTCATGCCGGTTTTTATAGGAGGTTCATTACGGACTTCTCAAAAATTTCTCGGCCTCTGACTAATCTCTTACAAAAAGATATACCTTTTTTTTATGATGATTGTGTAGAAGCATTTGAAATACACAAGAAAGCTTTGATTTCTGCACCTATTGTTCAGCCACTTGATAGGAATTTACCCTTTGAAATTATGTGTGATGCTAGTGATTATGCTGTAGGTGTTGTTCTAGGACAAAGAGTTGATAAGAAATTAAATGTTATTCAATATGCTAGTAAGACTCTAGACAATGCTTAGAGAAATTATGCTAGTACTGAAAAAGAATTCTTAGCAGTTGTATTTGCGTGTGATAAGTTCAGACCTTATATTTTTGATTCTAAAGTAACTATTCACACTGATCATGCTGCTATTAAATACCTTATGGAAAAGAAAGATGCTAAACCTAGACTTATTAGATGGGTTCTCTTGCTACAAGAATTTGATTTGCATATTGTTGATAGAAAGGGAGCTGAGAACCCTGTTGCAGACAACTTGTCTAGGATAGAAAATGTTCTTGATGACCCATTACCTATTGATGATAGCTTTCCTGGTGAACAACTGAATGTCATAAATGCTTCTCGTACTACTCCATGGTATGCTGATTATGCTAATTACATTGTTGCTAAATTTATACCACCTAGTTTCTCATACCAGCAAAAGAAAAAGTTTTTCTATGATTTGAGGCATTACTTTTGGGATGACCCACATCTTTATAAAGAAGGAGTAGATGGTGTTATTCGACGTTGTGTACCTGAGCATGAACAGGAACAAATCCTATGCAAGTGTCACTCTGAAGCTTATGGAGGACACCACGCTGGAGATAGAACTGCGCATAAGGTATTGCAATCCGGTTTTTATTGGCCTACTCTCTTCAAGGATGCTCGTAAGTTTGTCTTATCTTGTGATGAATGTCAAAGAATTGGTAATATTAGTAGACGTCAGGAAATTCCTATGAATTATTCACTTGTTATTGAACCATTTATTGTTTCGGGCTTTGATTATATGGGACCGTTTCCTGCCTCTAATGGATACACACATTTTTTAGTTGCTGTTGATTATGTTACTAAGTGGGTAGAAGCTATTCCAACTAGTAGTACTGATCACAACACCTCAATTAAGATGCTTAAAGAAGTTATTTTTCCGAGGTTTGGAGTCCCTAGATATTTAATGACTGATGGTGGTTCACATTTTATTCATGGTGCTTTCCGTAAAATGCTTGCTAAGTATGATGTTAATCATAGAATTGCATCTCCTTATCACCCACAGTCTAGTGGTCAAGTAGAATTGAGTAATAGAGAACTCAAATTAATTTTGTAAAAGACTGTTAGTAGATCTAGAAAGAATTGGTCCAAGAAACTTGATGATGCATTATTATACAACTCTTGTTTAAGATTTTTTGCAGGAGAACTTCTCTCTAAATGGGAAGGTCCTTACGTTATCGAGGAGATCTATCGTTCCGGTGCCATAAAAATCAACAACTTCGAGGGCACAAATCCGAAGGTGGTGAATGGCAAAAGAATCAAACATTATATCTCAGGTAATCCTATAAATGTTGAAACCAGTATTATCGAAACCGTAACCCCGGAGGAATACATAAGGGACACTTTCCAGAATGTTTAAGACTCCTAAAAGGAATAGGTATGTGGTACGGTAAGTAAACCGACTCCAAAACAGTTCTAATGGCAATTTTTCTTTGTTTTGGAATATTTAGAAAAATAGAAAAATAAGAAGCAGTCCGGGAAGGACACGAGGGCTCCACGAGGGTGGAGGGCGCGACCTACCCCCCTGGGCGCGCCCCCTACATCGTGGGCACCTCGTGTGCTCTCCGGACTCCGTTTTCTTGCATGATACATATTTTGGTCAGTAAAAATTCATTATATAATCTCCCGGAGGTTTTGCCTCCCGAATCATGCAATTATCCTTTGTTCTTGTTTCGAGCTGTTTTCTGTCCGGGTACTCAAGGCCAGGCATCATGTCGTCCCCCCTCCTCCAACAATGGTGACAACGATGCTTGGCTAATGAAGATAGAGCTGAAGAGGGAAGAACCCATGGAGATCAACAAGGATGAAGGGATCAAGAAGGCCACGGAGGACCAAGTTCCGGCAATAGAAGACATCCTTCAACTTGATCACAATCTTCTTACCCCAACTGAGATCGAAGCTTTCAAGATGATTGAATTAGCTCGTATACAAAAGAAGCATCTCACACGTGAAAATATTTTGTTGAAGGAGCATATCGTTGCACTCAAGGGCATTATCCGCAAGTTGGAGGATCTCTTGCGCTCGATGTGCGACTATCCATCATCAACAACTCCACTATCTTATTCACCAGCAAAGGAGACATAATCATATGGGTATGGGCACTCCCCTTGGCAACTGCCAAGCTTGGGGGAGGTGCCCCGGTATCGTATCACCATCACACTCCTATCTTTACTGTTTTTCTTAGTTCGATCCTTTCAGTAATATCTTGATCTAGTAGAATAAAGTTTTTGGTATGATTTAGTTTTGAGTTTTGCTTTATGATCCCTTTATGTAATCGAGTCCGTGAGCTATATAATAAAGATTAGTGTTGAGTCAAGGGCTTCATTATTTTGCTATGATCTTGAGGGAATAAAAGAAAAGGGAAATAATAAAAACAAATAAAGAGATCATATTGATCTTATGGAGAGTAATGACTTCTCATAGAAAGAGTATGATGATTAAAAGTTGTTGAGAGTTGACAAACATAGCCTTGGTCATCGTTGCAATTAATAGGAAGTAATAAAGAAAGAGAGGTTTCACATATAAATATACTATCTTGGACATCTTTTATGATTGTGAGCACTCATTAAAATATGACAAGCTAAAGAGTTGATGTTGGACAAGGAAGACAACGTAATGGGTTATGTTTTCTTATATCTGAAACAAAGTATATTGTCATGGGTCATCCAACATGTTGAGCTTTCCTTTCCCCCTCAAGCTAGCCAAATTCTTTGCACCAAGTAGATATACTACTTGTGCTTCCAAATACCGTTAAACCCAGTTTTGCCATGAGAGTCCACCAAATCTACCTATGGATTGAGTAAGATTCTTCAAGTAAGTTGTCATCGGTGCAAGCAATAAAAAATTGCTCTCTAAATATGTATGACTTATTAGTGTGGGAGAAAATAAGCTTTATACGATCTTGTGATGTGGAAGAAATAAAAGCGACAGACTGCATAATAAAGGTCCACATCCCAAGTGGCAATATAAAGTGACGTTCTTTTGCATTAAGATTTCGTGCATCCAATCATGAAAGCGCATGACAACCTCTGCTTCCCTCTGCGAAGGGCCTATCTCTTACTTTTATCTCTTACCCTTATGCAAGAGTCATGGTGATCTTCACCTTTCCTCTTTTTCATTTTTATCCTTTGGCAAGCACAGTGTGTTGGAAAAGATCCTGATATATATATCCAATTGGATGTAAGTTAGCATGAACTATTATTGTTGACATTACCCTTGAGGTAAAAGGTTGGGAGGCGAAACTATAAGCCCCTATCTTTCTCTGTGTCCGATTAAAACTCTGTAACCATAAGTATCACGTGAGTATTAGCAATTGTGAAAGACTAAATGATAGTTGAGTATGTGAACTTGATGAAAAGCTCTTACTTAGACTCTTTCTGATGTTATGATAAATTGCAATTTCCTCAATGACTGAGACTATAGTTTGTTAGTTCTCGCTAAAGTTTCTGATTCATACTTGACATTGTGAATAGATTATTACTTGAGCATAAGAAATCATATGACAATATCCATATATGTTGCTGTTGTAAGAATGATCATGATGCCCTCATGTCCGTATTTTATTTTATCGACACCTCTACCTCTAAACATGTGTCATATTTATCGTTATCGGCTTCCGCTTCAGGACAAGCGAGGTCTAAGCTTGGGGGAGTTGATACGTCCATTTTGCATCATGCTTTTATATCAATATTCATTGCATTATGGGCTGTTAATACACATTATGTCACAATACTTATGCCTATTCTCTCTTATTTTAAAAGGTTTACATGAAGAGGGAGAATGTCGGCAGCTGGAATTCTGGGCTGGAAAAGAGGCAAATATTGGAGACCTATTCTGCACAACTCCAAAAGTCCTGAAACTCCATTGAAGTTATTTTTGGAAATAATAAAAAATGAGCGAAGAAAATACCAGAGGGGACCTACACCCTGGGCACGAGGGTGGGTGGCGCGCCCTACCCCCCTGGGCGCGCCCCCTGCCTCGTGGGTCCCCTGGTGGCCCTTCGGTGCCCATCTTCTGCTATATGAAGTCTTTCGTCGGAAGAAAAATGATAAGCAAGCTTTCGGGACGAGACTCCGCAGCCATGAGGTGGAACCTTGGCGGAACCAATCTAGGGCTCTGGCGGAGCTGTTCTGCCGGGGACACTTCCCTCCGGGAGGGGGAAATCATCGCCATCGTCATCACCAATGCTCCTCTCATCGGGAGGGGGCCAATATCCATCAACATCTTCACCAACACCATCTCCTCTCAAACCCTAGTTCATCTCTTGAATCCAATTCTTGTCTCTAAGTCTGAGATTGGTACTTGTAGGTTGCTAGTAGTGTTGATTACTCCTTGTAGTTGATGCTAGTTGGTTTATTCGGTGGAAGATCATATGTTCAGATCCTTTATGCATATTAATACTCCTCTGATTATGAACATGAATATTCTTTGTGAGTAGTTATGTTTGTTCCTGAGGACATGGGAGAAGTCTTGCTATTAGTAGTCATGTGAATTTGGTATTCGTTCAATATTTTGATAAGATGTATGTTGTCTCTCCTCTAGTGGTGTTATGTGAACATCGACTACATGAAACTTCACCATTATTTGGGCCTAGAGGAAGGCATTGGCAAGTAATAAGTAGATGATGGGTTGCTAGAGTGACAGAAGCTTAAACCCTAGTTTATGCGTTGCTTCGTAAGGGGCTGATTTGGATCCATATGTTTCATGCTATGGTTAGGCTTACCTTAATACTTCTTTTGTAGTTGCGGATGCTTGCAATAGGAGTTAATCATAAGTGGGATGCTTGTCCAAGTAAGGACAGCATCCAAGCACCGGTCCACCCACATATCAAATTATCAAAGTACCGAACGCTAATCATATGAACATGATGAAAACTAGCTTGACGATAATTTCCATGTGTCCTCGGGAGCGCTTTTCTCTATATAAGAGTTTGTCCAGGCTTGTCCTTTGCTACAAAAAGGATTGGGCCACCTTGCTGCACTTTATTTACTTTTGTTACTTGTTGCTCGTTACAAATTACCTTATCACAAAACTATCTGTTATCTATGCTACTCTTGAGCACTGCGTTGGATTTCCCCGAAGAGGAGAGGATGATGCAGCAAAGTAGCGTAAGTATTTCCCTCAGTTTTTGAGAACCAAGGTATCAATCCAGTAGGAGGCTACGCGCGAGTCCCTCGTACCTGCACAAAACAATAGCTCCTCGCAACCAACGCGATTAGGGGTTGTCAATCCCTTCACGGTCACTTACGAGAGCGAGATCTGATAGAGATGATAAATAATATTTTTGGTATTTTTGATATAGAGATGCAAAGTGAAAAGTAAAAGGCAAAGTAAAAACAAAGCAGGTATTAAAGTGATGGAGATTTATATGATGAGAATAGACCCGGGGGCCATATGTTTCACTAGTGGCTTCTCTCAAGAGCATAAGTATTCTACGGTGGGTGAACAAATCACTGTTGAGCAATTGACAGAATTGAGCATAGTTATGAGAATATCTAGGTATGATCATGTATATAGGCATCACGTCCGATACAAGTAGACCGACTCCTGCCTGCATCTACTACTATTACTCCACTCATCGACCGCTATCCAGCATGCATCTAGAGTATTAAGTTAAAAACAGAGTAACGCCTTAAGCAAGATGACATGATGTACAGGGATAAATTCATGCAATATGATAAAAAAAACCATCTTGTTATCCTCGATGGCAACAATACAATACGTGCCTTGTTGCCCCTTCTGTCACTGGGAAAGGACACTGCAAGAATGAACCCAAAGCTAAGCACTTCTCCCATTGCAAGAACTACCAATCTAGTTGGCCAAACCAAACGCATAATTCGAAGAGACTTGCAAAGATAACCAATCATACTTAAAAGAATTCAGAGAAGATTCAAATATTGTTCATAGATAAACTTGATCATAAACCCACAATTCATCGATCTCAATAAACACACCGCAAAAAGAAGATTAAATCGAATAGATCTCCACGAGAGAGGGGGAGAACATTGTATTGAGATCCAAAAAGAGACAAGAAGCCATCTAGCTACTAGCTATGGACCCGAAGGTCTGAAGTAAACTACTCACACTTCATCGGAGGGGCTATGGCGATGATGTAGAAGCCCTCCGTGGTGGATGCCCCTCCAGCGGAGCTTCGGAACAGGCCCCAAGATGGGATCTCGTGGATACAGGAAGTTGCGGCGGTGGAATTAGGTTTTTGGCTCCTCCTCTGATCGTTTGGGGGTACGTAGGTATATATAGGAGGAAGGAGTACGTCGGTGGAGCAACAGGGGGCCCACGAGGCAGGGGGCGCGCCCTAGGGGGGGGGCCCACCCTCGTGACCGCCTCTGTTACTTCTTGGAGTAGGGTCCAAGTATCCTGGATCACGTTCGGAGTTCCCAAAGGTTTCATTCCGTTTGGACTCCGTTTGATATTCTGTTTCTTTGAAACACTGAAATAGGCAAAAAAGCAGCAATTCTGGACAGTGCCTCCAGTTAATAGGTTAGTCCCAAAAATAATATAAAAGTGGAAAATAAAGCCCAATATAGTCCAAAACAGTAGATAAAGTAGCATGGAGCAATCAAAATTATAGATACGTTGGAGACGTATCGAGGCATCCCCAAGCTTAATTCCTGCTCGTCCTCGAGTAGGTAAATGATAAAAAGAGAATTTTTGATGCGGAGTGATACTTTGTCATAATTTCAATGTAAATCTTCTTAATTGTGGTATGAATATTCAGACCCGAAAGATTCAAGACAAAAGTTCATATTGACATAAAAATAATAATACTTCAAGCATACTAACTAAGCAATTATGTCTTCTCAAAATAGCATGGAAAAGAAAGTTCATCCCTACAAAATCATATAGTTAGGCTATGCTTCATTTTCGTCACACAAAGATGTTCCCAACTTCTATATCCCCGATGACAAGCCAAGCAATTGTTTCATACTTAAATAATCTCAAACTTTTTCAACCTTCACGCAATACATGAGCGTGAGCCATGGATATAGCACTATGGGTGGCATAGGATATGATGATGGGGATTGTGTGGAGAAGACAAAAAATAGAGGAAGTCTCACATTGACGAGGATAATCAACGGGCTATGGAAATGCCCATCAATTGATGTCAACATGAGGAGTAGGGATTGCCATGCAACGGATGCACTAGAGCTATAAATGAATGCTCAACAAAAGAAAACTAGTGGGTGTGCATCCAACTTGCTTGCTCACGAAGACCTAGGGCATTTGAGGAAGCCCATTGTAGGAATATACAAGCCATGTTCTATAATGAAAAATTCCCACTAGTATGAAAAAGACAACTTATGAGACTCACTATATGAAAAACATGGTGCTACTTTGAAGCACAATATATGAGACTCACTACATGAAGAACAAGGTGCTACTTTGAAGCACAAGTGTGGAAAAAGAGATAGTAACATTGCCCTTTTTTTTGGGCCTTTCTTTTTTTCTTTTGGACTTTCTCTCTTTTTTTAGATTGGGCAATGCTCTAATAATGATGATCATCACACTTCTATTGATTACAACATAAGGATTACAACTCGAAACTAGAACAAGATATGACTCTATATGAATGCCTCCGGCGGTGTACCGGGATGGTGCAATGAATCAAGAGTGACATGTATGAAAAATAATGCATGGCGGCTTTGCCACAAATACGATGTCAACTACATGATCATGCAATGGCAATATGACAAAAGTAAAGTATGTCATGATGATCGGAACGGTGGAAAGTTGCATGGCAATATATCTCGGAATGGCTATGGAAATGCCATAATAGGTAGGTATGGTGGCTGTTTTGAGGAAGATATAAGGAGGTTTATGTGTGATAGAGCGTACCGTATCACGGGGTTTGGATGCACCGGCGAAGTTTGCACCAACTCTCAAGGTGAGAAAGGCAATGCACGGTACCAAAGAGGCTAGCAAAGGCGGAAAGGTAAAAGTGCGTATAATCCATGGACTCAACATTAGTCAAAAGAACGCATATACTTATTGCAAAAATTTAGAAGTCATCAAAAATCAAGTACTACGCGCATGCTCCTAGGGGGGTAGATTGGTAGGAAAAGACCATCGCTCGTCCCCGACCGCCACTTATGAGACGCCGGTGCATCCAAACCCCGTGATACGATACTCTCTATCACACATAAACCTCCTTATCTTCCTCAAAACAGCCACCATACCTCCCTATTATGGCATTTCCATAGCCATTCCGAGATATATTGCCATGCAACTTTCCACCGTTCCGTTTATTATGACACTTTCCATCATTGTCATATTGCTAGCATGATCATGTAGTTGACATCGTATTTGTGGCAAAGCCACCATTCATAATTTTTCATACATGTCACTCATGAATCATTGCATATCCCGGTACACCGCCAGAGGCATTCATATAGAGTCATATTTTGTTCTAAGTATCGAGTTGTAATTGTTGAGTTGTAAGAAAAATAAAAAGTGTGATGATCATCATTATTAGAGCATTGTCCCAAGTGAGGAAAGGATGATGGAGACTATGATTCCCCCACAAGTCGGGAAGAGACTCTGGACGAAATAAAATATATAGAAAAAAGAGGCCATAAAAAAAGAGAAAAGGCCCAAATAAAAAAAATGAGAGAAAAAGAGAGAAGGGACAATGTTACTATCCTTTTACCACACTTGTGCTTCAAAGTAGCACCTTGACACTACTACAAAAAGGGCTGCTAGTGGCGCACCTGTTTTCGCTACTAATGGCGCACTACAGGTGCACCACTAGCACACCACGCCATTAGATTTTTTTTCTAGTGGCGCACCTGTGGTGCGCCATTAGTATCTGGCATACTAATGGCACACCCGCTGGTGCGCCATTAGAATAGCCCACGGTGCGCCATTAGAATCTGGTATACTAATGGCACACCACATAGAAGTGCGCCATTAGTAACAATATTTTTTCAATTTTTTTTTCAATTTTTTTTCGTTTTTTTCTTAATCTCAGTTCACTATGGCTTAATCTCGGGTCAATATGCTTAATCTCAGGTCAAATCGCACTCCGTGGTCAAACTTCCCGAAAGGTCACCCATCCTCACACTACTCCAACCCAAGCACGCTTAACTTCGAGTTCTATCCAACCCAACAACGAGCTCACTTCACAGCACTTGTTGATATATCTAGCATATCAATCCTATTATACCTTGTTGATGTCTAGGACTTTGTTCATGTTCATGACTATGATGAAATTTTGAAAATATTTCAAACTTCCGGTCATATTACGTATCATTTTTGAAAAAAAATCAAAAAATTTCAAAACCAATTTTTTTCTGTTACTAGTGGCGCACCACATCCACGGTGCGCCACTAGTAAGTTTGAAATTTTGAATTTTTTGCCTCTAGATCTTGAAAGCCCCGTAACTTTTTTTCTGTTAGGTTTTGGGGATTTTGAAAATGTTTAACGGGTTCCCCGCTTAAATTTTGATGTAACTTTTCGAGTAGATGATTTTCATATAAAAACTTTTTCATCCGAGTTCGTATGCAAAAGTTATGCCCATTTTACAAATTTCCAGAGAGATTTTGCCAATAAAGTCGAAATTCATATTTGTAAATTTTCCCAAGAACTAGACCACATATCACATGGGAAAATTATTTTCTTATATTTTTTGACATTTCCATCATTTTCTTTTTTTTTAAACTGAAAAGCGATCCACGGGGTGCATTGGTGTTGGGGCAAGTTAGTAATGGCGCACCGTGGGGTGGTGCGCCATTACTATTTAAACTAGTAATGGCGCACCACACCCACGGTGCGCCATTACTAGTTCTGAAAAAAAAATTGTTTTTGAGAAAAACTTAGTAATGGCGCACCAGTGGGCAGTGCGCCATTACTAGTTAAAACTAGTAATGGCACACCGAGACATGGTGCGCCATTAGTAACAAATATTTTTTTATTTTATTTTTACTTTTTTCTCAAAACTACTAATGGCGCGGCGGGAGTGGTGCGCCATTACTATGTCAACATAGTAATGGCGCACCACTCCCGCCGTGCGCCATTAGTAGTTTTGAAAAAATTAAAAAAAAATTACTAATGGCGCACCAACACATGGTGCGCCATTAGTATTTAGTAATGGCGCACCACATGTACAGTGCGCCATTAGTGTCCATCCCATCTATAGCCCTTTTCCTAGTAGTGTGGTCTTCATGATAGAGAGTCTCTCATTTTGTCACTTTCATATACTAGTGGGAATTTTTCATTATAGAACTTGGCTTGTATATTCCAATGATGGGCTTCCTCAAATGCCCTAGGTCTTCATGAGCAAGCAAGTTGGATGCACACCCACTTAGTTCCTTTTGTTGAGCTTTCATATACTTATAGCTCTAGTGCATCCGTTGCATGACAATCCCTACTCACTGACATTTATATCTATTGATGGGCATCTCCATAGCCCATTGATGCGCCTAGTTGATGTGAGACTATCTTCCCTCTTTTTGTCTTCTCCAAACCCACCATTCTATTCCACATATAGTGCTATATCCATGGCTCACGCTCATGTATTGCGTGAAGATTGAAAAAGATTTGAATATGTTAAAGATGAAACAATTGCTTGGCTTGTCATCGGGGTTGTGCATGATTTAAATATTTTGTGTGGGGAAGATGGAGCATAGCAAGACCATATGATTTTGTAGGGATAACTTTCTTTGGCCATGTTATTTTGAGAAGACATAATTGCTTAGTTAGTATGCTTGAAGTATTATTATTTTTTATGTCAATATGAACTTTTGTCTTGAATCTTTCGGATCTGAATATTCATACCATGATTAAGAAGATTTACATTGAAATTATGCCAAAGTATCACTCTGCATCAAAAATTCTCTTTTTATCATTTACCTACTCGAGCACGAGCAGGAATTAAGCTTGGGGATGCCTGATACGTCTCCAACGTATCTATAATTTTTGATTGCTCCTTGCTACTTTATCTAGTGTTTTGGAATATATTGGGCTTTTTTTTCACTTTTATATTATTTTTGGGACAAACCTATTAACCGGAGGCCCAGCCAGAATTGTTGTTTTTTGCCTTTTTCAGTGTTTCGAAGAAACAGAATATCAAACGGAGTCGAAACGGAATGAAACCTTCGGAAACGTGATTTTCTCACCGAACGTGATCCAGGAGACTTGGACCCTACTCCAAGGGATAACAGAGGCGGTCACGAGGGTGGGGGGCGCGCCCCCCTGCCTCGTGGGCCCTCTGTTGCTCCACCAACCTACTCCTTCCTCCTATTTATACCTACGTACCCCCAAATGATCAGAACAGGAGCCAAAAACCTAATTCCACCGCTGCAACTTCCTGTATCCACGAGATCCCATCTTGGGGCCTGTTCCAGAGCTCCGCCGGAGGGGGCATCCATCATGGAGGGCTTCTACATCAACACCATAGCCTCTCCGATGAAGTGTGAGTAGTTTACTTCAGACCTTCTGGTCCATAGTTAGTAGCTAGATGGCTTCTTCTCTCTTTTTGGATCTCAATACAATGTTCTCCCCCTCTCTCGTGGAGATCTATTCGGTGTAATCTTGTTTTTGCGGTGTGTTTGTTGAGACCGATGAATTGTGGGTTTATGATCCAGCTTATCTATGAATAGTATTTGAATCTTCTCTGAATTCTTTTATGTATGATTGAGTTATCTTTGCAAGTCTCTTCGAATTATCCATTTGGTTTGGCCAACTAGATTGGTAGTTCTTGCAATGGGAGAAGTGCATGGCTTTGGGTTCAATCTTGCGGTGTCCTTACCAAAGGATGAAAGGGTTGCAAGGCACGTATTGTATTGTTGCCATCAAGGATAACAAGATGGGGTTTTTATCATATTGCATGAATTTATCCCTCTGCATCATGTCATCTTGCTTAAGGCGTTACTCTTTTTGTAACTTACTACTCTAGATGCATGCTGGATAGCGGTCGATGAGTGGAGTAATAGTAGTAGATGCAGAATCGTTTCGGTCTACTTGTCATGGACGTGATGCCTATATACATGATCATACCTAGATATACTCATAACTATGCTCAATTCTGTCAATTGCTCAACAGTAATTTGTTCACCCACCGTAGAATATTTATGCTCTTGAGAGAAGCCACTAGTGAAACCTATGGCCCCCGGGTCTATTCTCATCATATCAATCTCCATCACTTTAATACTTGCTTTGTTTTTACTTTGCCTTTTATTTTTAATTTGCATCTATATACCAAAAATATTATCTCTATCAGATCTCACTCTCGTAAGTGACCGTGAAGGGATTGACAACCCCTAATCGCGTTGGTTGCGAGTAGCTATCGTTTTGTACAGGTACGAGAGACTTGTGCGTGGCCTCCTACTGGATTGATACCTTGGTTCTCAAAAACCACTACTAGGAAAAGGGCTATAGATGGGATGGACACTAATGGCGCACCTGTCATGTGGTGCGCCATTAGTATATACCAATGGCGCACCATGTTTTGGTGCGCCTTTAGTGTGGAAGACACTAATGGCGCACCAAGAACACAATGCACCACTAGTAACATTTTTTTAATTTTTCCAAACATACTAATGGCGCATCATATCTCGGTGCGCCATTACTAGTAGGAAGATGATGCATAGTAGTTTTATGTTGTTGTATAGTAGTTGTAGTTGTAGATACAGTAGCAGTATCATGTGCTACTATTGTAGATACAGTAGTTGTAGGAACATTAGATACAGTAACAAGTGTCATGTTGTTGTATTAGATACAGTAGCAGTATCATGTGCTGCTGAAGATGAGTAGTTGTAGGAAGATAATGCCCTAATGGAAGTGACATGAGTATTTGGCCTGCCTTTTTTTTCTTGTAGAATTTTTTTATTGACGGTATAAACGAATCAGAGACTCGCTAGGTAGGTTCTCCTAATTAATTAGAAATGATGCATCTTGCAATTAGGGGGAATATTGCAACCTGCTGCTAAACTAGATCATGAATATGTCAGTGCTTTTCACTGAGCTCCTAAGTGTACTATTATTCATTTTATGATAGTTTGTGAGATACAGAAATAGATAAATTTAAGTTTGTAATGGATAACAGCCAGACATGTGAATCTATTCTTGATACACCTTTTCCCTTTTCTTAGAATCATCACATACAAATTAGAACCTTTCTAACATCTGCATATTTCAGGTTCCCAAGGAGGTAAAGGAAGTGAAGTTCAGACAGTGCAGCAGCAGCAACACCTCCAAGGTGAGAAATATGTTCCTATTTATCTTTTTTTGCTCAAGTTCTTCAGTACATCATATCATATAGAGAAGTGCAGATCAAGTGGTGCAATAATATACATATGGCCACTTAAGTCATCCTTCCCTTTAAGCAGAGTGATGCCTTTCGATGTCACACAATAATGTTTGTTGCAAGAACATTCTGCTCTTAGTGTTCGTTTGTTTACAAACATCCTGCTTATATATATTGATCATGAGTCTTTTTGAAACCTTACATATGTTGGTTCCTGCTTATTTGCTCCAATGGCACAAACTTGAGCTGCTAGCATAAAAAGTGTTGCAAGGCTGACAGACGGTGAGGAGCTCTGTAAAAAACTTGAGCTACTGTCAAAAAATTCAGTTAGGTACAGTTAGCATCATGTAAGAAAATGGCCATAATGTGCCCTGCTAATGATGTATTTTGTCATAAAAATATATAGTGGACTGCCATGATAGTGACATGGTCCTGTGTTTGCAAGCTGTCATAATCTTCAATTTACTTGACTTTTGAGCCTGCTAGTAGTTTACTTCCATGAGTTGTTTTCTTGACATGGCACATTTGCAATGGAGTTTTATATATCTTTAGCCACTGTTCATTAACAGCAAGTCAGTTTTGCTGCTGTTATGCATGTATTCACTGCTGCTGCTGTACTTGTGACAATGTTGTAGTTGTGATGATGCTACTTTTGATCTTCTGAAATGACCCATTGGCGACTTCATTACGCAGGGATAATGATTTTGCAGGTACCCCGAGAGGCCCTTGAGTTTGCCAGAATGTCGATTAACTTCCGTTCCGGCAAATACGGGTACTCCATATGTCCTTCAGCAAAGGTCATGCTGAAATTTTCCGTGAATTTTAGCATGACTTTGCTAAAAATCGGACATATGTGGTACTTGCTAGTAATGCCTGGGCCGGGGTATCTTAGTACTTAGTTCAGTAGGATCAACTGTCCCTTTATTCTTGCTGAATTAAACCATAGGTGGCAATAGAGCCAAGTGATTAGTGCCAAGTGATTAGGCCCAACCTAGGGTGCCTCGGCATCGATAAACCCTAAATGATGAAAACTTAACTTAGCATTTAGCTTTTAGGATGCCTCAGCGTCGACATACCCTAAATGATAAAAGCTTAGCTTTTAGGATGCCTCGGTGTCGACAAACTCTAAATGATGAGACGATGATCTTGTTCCTTGACAACAACCAACTTTTTGACCAAACTTTTTCCTATTTAGAGCGAAACATGGCCCTAGCGATGAGGCGGCGGTTGGTGGCAAGCAATTCAGGAGCTGTCCCGGAGATGGAGGAACAACCTCACCGTTATGAGGACGCCGCGGAAGACACCGATCCTGACTACACAACCCCTAGTGGCGTCGGGGATGACAATACTGATGGTGCCGCCGAGGATGCCACCACTGATGATGGCGACGCACGCACAGATGGCAGCCAACCGAAGAAGCAACGGAAGGACTAGCGCCCGAACACGCTCTGCACCGTCAAGGAGGAATTTACTCAAGTGGACTCCGACGGGAATCCAACGGAGCCCAAACATATAATCAAGGGGTACTCGGTTCAGCTCGGGTGCATTCTCCGGAGCACCATCTCGATCAACACCGAGAACCTTAGGCATAAGGACCAAGTGAATTTGCGCAACCTCCTCTTCACGAAGCTGCACGAACGATACAAGTTCCCCGCTGAATTTGAAAACAGACGCCTCTCAGGGAATAAAGTGAACAGTGCCGCCCTCACGAGGATGAGCACGGCCCTGTCTACTTGGAGAAGCGCGGTGAAGAGAATGATTGAGAAAGGTGATAGTTATGAGAAGATCAAGGCGAAAAATCCTTCGATCAGCGGGGGAAAGAAATGCGGTAGTTGAACTTAGGGGAACACAAACTTGGTCCCGGCGGTTACAGAGTGGCGGAGCCTATATGGGACAAGGAGGACGCGGAGCGTGCCGAGCAAGGCCTAACGCCCCGCTTCGAGAAATACAGCAGTGACAAGCAGACCAGGAACTATGTCAGGGCCCGGTACAAGGAGGACCCAATAACAAAGGAGCTTACCACGGATCCGAAGACCAGGGCGCTTGAGCTTGTTCTAGCGAAGGAGACTGGAAGCAGTAACGCGGGGTCGTCTCAGAGCATCCCTGCTTGGGACAGCACTCTAAATAGGGCATTGAACGAAATGAAAAACAAGGATAAGCTCAGTAAGCCGTCGTCAGCTGGTCGTGTGGCCGGCAAAGGCTTGTCCACAAAATGGTCGTCATACTATACCGCTGGTGGGCGAAAGGAGAAAAAGAACAGCTCGGAAAGCCAGTCGCGCGAGGTTCAAGAACTCAAGGCATAAGTGGCGCGGATTCCGGAGATTGTCCAAGAGCAAGTGCACCAACAACTGGGATCGACGCTCACCGGCATTATGCCTACCTTGTTTCATGGGCTGACGACGTGGATTGCGGGTGGCCAACAGGGGCCGCCCCCGATTCCTAGCTTCATGGCCAGCAACTCGCACAACGCGCAGGCGGTGCCATTGGTGTCTCCGGCCGCGGCGGCATTGGTGTCTCCGACGCCGGAACGGCCGGCATTGGAGCTTAATGCACCGGTGTCGCCCGGCGGCACTCGCCGACAAGCGGCCCTCTCATCGATTACCGCGCCGCCGTTGGCGGTGCCTCGACATTAGCCGAGCTCGACGCCATCATAAGGGTAACTAATTAAGCCTCTCGCCGAGGACTTCATCTCCTTTTGCCTTTGATCGGGCATCCTCGACGCCCTACATGTTTTCGGAGGGCACCGCCGATGTTCGTGCACTCTCACGCACCGTGAGCGCGAGTTGGTCGATGTCGCCACGGGCAAAATCATTCAACCGGCAACCCGTGTTCCACGGTAAACCGATGCCACCCACCGTGTATAGGGTTCAACTGGTTGGTGCTGCCAGGCTACGACGAGTTGTTACCTCCGATTCGACCGCCGGGGAATAGCGAAGATGATCGATGACCCTCGGCGCTGCCTAAGCTGGCCCTGCTTTGGCGAAGAGCCGATTCGTTTGGGGGGACACCACCCAAAGACAACACCACCAGTCTTGCGGCACCAAGCCATGGCAAGACCGCCTGCCTTCTACCGGACATGTCGGACATCCCTATGGCGGAGGATTGAACATGCATATGACACAGGATCGGGCGACGCGGCGACAATGACGACGGCCGTACATTTAGCAACGTCGATAAGTACTTTGCCGAACATGGGTACGATGACGAATTCTGCGGGCCTCTTTCTCAAGAAACCAACCAAGACGATCGCGTTCTAGCTGGTACGGTGGAGAAACCTAGTTGCAACAGCGCCGTGCGGCGTTCAGTTCTCAGGAGACGCCTCCAGCTGCCAACTTCACCGAGCCTCAGATAGCCGAGGTGCCAAATATTATCAGCCCCAACACACTCAAGAAGGCGGTCTGTGAGCAGAACTCGATCCCATTACAACAGAAGATCAAGAAGGGACGAAAATGAAAGAGTAACAAGGGTGCGAGCCAGCCGGCACCGAGTACGATCCGTGCTCAGGACGGGCCACCTTCACCTAAGGATATCTCGAGGAGGGTGCATGTGGCGGGTAGGGCGAGGCTACCGACAAATATGCTCAATGCTGCAACCGGTGCTATGCGGAGTCTGCATGACAGTGTTCTTTCTTTGGAGAAGCGGCGTCTAAGAGAGAATGATGTGGCATACCCGATTTTCGTGGCCAAGGTGCCAGAGGGCAAGGGCTTTGTGGATGGCGCCATCGGGGGTACGATCGTCCTGCGGTTTGATGACATCTTTGCTATGTTTAACATTCATCCGCTGCACTACACCTTCGTTCAGCTGTTTTCGCTGAGTAAGGAGATGCGGATCATTAGAGACAAGACCTCGGACATCGTGATAGTCGACCCCTTCTACATGCGTGCCAAGATCTTGGGCTGCGCTGGGGACCGGCAAGTCGCGAGTTCATACCTCGAAGGCGTCATTCTGGCAAACCCAGATAAGGATAACTTTCTCGTGCCTACTTTCCCGAGCAAGTCATCCCCTCATCGCCCCGTAACATATGATTTCTTAGATTATGATCGTTCTTTTTTTTCTAACATTCCACGTTCTGTGCAGTGACACACATTGCACACTCATCCTCTTAAGCCCGAAATATTCCATGGCCACGTATTTCGACCCGGATCATGACTCCAAGATAGACTACACAAATATCAAGAAAGTTCTTGATGATGTTCTCCCCGGCTACGCCAAATCTGGAGGCACCTTCGCCAAGCCAGCTCATAGACGGTACGACGCGCACATGTTTGCCCACAATACAAAGTTCTCCTGCGTCAAGCAGCCCTTTGCGGTCGAAGGATGCCTACTCGCCCTCCATCACATGCAAAGCGATCGTGCGGGACCATCATCACCTTCGCTACCAGATAATCTCAAAGATTGGGCGCGATCTTGTCGGCAATCCAGACACGGACATCGACAAGAATTCTTTCGCATCCGATCGAGTTTGCGGAAATTATCCATCAAGATGTCCTTCGTACCTCGGGGCAGTTCTACCTCAGACATCAACCATCCAACAGTGAGATAGACACAATGCTACAAATGCAAGCTGATAACACCCGCGATTTCATGACCATCACGACAGACGATGGCTTCATCCATTCTCCGGTCCCATGAGTCGAGTCGACAGTAGTGATGCTATGTGTAGTTCTGAAACATTGATTGGCTCATGTTGTAATTAAACTTTAATGAACTTGTATGTCTCTTTGGGTTGGACAGTCGTTCAACTTAGATGTAATCGATGCTATTTATTAGTAGGACCATGAATCGTGCTATTAATGTCTTGCTTTTCTCTTCCGATCCTTTTGTTGCATACTTATATATTGCTTATGTATTATCTATTGTTTGGCTTGTGCATAGAGATGCCGTCGTATGTCGTGTACAAGGGTAAGGTTCCCAGAGTCTACGACGACTGGGAGGAGTGTCAGAGACAGGTTCACCGTTTCAGCGGTAACAGTTACAAAGGGTACACCACTAGGGCGGAGGCGGAATCTAGATACGCCCGCTATCTAGCGGGAGATAGGAGGGAGCGTTGGAGGAACCGGATGAAGACCAGTTTCATCGCGATGATGCTCATCGTGATAACCGCAGCCCTCTTCTATGTGATGGTAGTTTAGATGATCGATATCGACTTGTAATGTGAAGACAAACTCGCTACTCGCGGTCTCGAGACTTGTAATGTTCTATCTTTGTTCGGTCTTTTGAATTCGCAGAACAATATGATGAATTGTACTCGGAGACTAATCTTCTATTGTATTCGATGAATCTGCTGTTGCTGTGTGCTGTTGTCTAAATTCTGTCCAATAATATATTTTGTAACCTGTGAAAATATCATAAAAGAAAAGAATCCCTAATATTCATACTAGTGGCGCACCACACAAGACACTAATGGCGCATCACCCACTGGTGCGCCATTAGTATGCCAAAGCACATGGGTACATATGGCCCCCTGGGAGGCATACTAATGGCACACTCTGAGATATACTAATGGCGCACCACGCGGTGCGCCATTAGAACACCAGATACTAATGGCGCACCAGTGGTGCGCCATTAGAATTTAATTCTAATGGCGTTATGCTAGTGGCGCACCAGTGGTGCGCCATTAGTAGGCAAAACTGGTGCGCCACAAGCATGCCTTTTCCTAGTAGTGAACTGAGGGAAATACTTACGCTACTGTGCTACATCATCCTCTCCTCTTCGGGGAAAACCAACGCAAGCTCAAGGCGTAGCAGTGCCATGGGCATCCCCAAGCTTAGGCTCTTGCCACTCCTTGTTCCATAATCAATCAAAAGAATTTACCCAAAACTTGAAAACTTCACAACACAAAACTCAATAGAAATCTCGTGAGCTCCGTTAGAGAAAGAAAACAAAAGACTACCTTAAGGTACTGTAATGAACTCATTCTTTATTTATATTGGTTTTAAACCTACTGTATTCCAACTTCTCTATGGATTATAAACTATTTTACTAGCCATAGATTCATCAAAATAAGCAAACAACACACGAAAAACAGAATCTGTCAAAAACAGAACAGTCTGTAGTAATCTGTAACTAACGCAAACTTCTGGAACTCCAACAATTCAACCAAAATAGGAAGACCTCGAAAATATATTTTATGATCAGCAGCAATTGGAATCAGTATTTTATCACGTTCTGGTGATTTTTAACAATTGTTTTCGTGAACAGAAAGATTCTGGAAATTACAGCAAGATCAAATAACTATCATCCAAGAAGATCCTATAGGTCTAACTTGGCACAAACACTAATTAAAACATAAAACCACATCTAAACAGAGGCTAGATGGATTATTTATTCCTAAACAGAAGCAAAATAAAAAAAACTAAAAATAAAATTGGGTTGCCTCCCAACAAGCGCTATCGTTTAACGCCCCTAGCTAGGCATTAGAATTTCAATGATGCTCACGTGAAAGACAAGAATTGAAGCGCAAAGAGAGCATCATAAAACATGTGACAAACACACTTAAGTCTAACATACTTCCTATGCATAGGCATTTTATAAGCAAACAAATTATCATAGCAAGCAAAAATTAGCATATGCAAGGAAGAAGAAAGAGACGATAGCAATCTCAACATGACGAGAGGTAATTTAGTAACATGAAAATTTCAACAACCATATTTTCCTCTCTCATAATAATTACATGTAGGATCATAAGCAAATTCAACAATATAGCTATCAAAAAACATATTCTCAACATGATCCACATGCATGCAAAGTTGACACTCTTCCAAAATAGTGGGATTAACATTAACTAAAGTCATGACCTCTCCAAACCCACTTTTATCAAAAATTTCATAAGATTGAATATTCTCCAAATATGTGGGATCTAAAGTTGACACTCTCCCAAACCCACTTTCAATATTATTTCAAACAATATTATCAATCTCATATTCATCATGGGGATTAAATAAATTTTCAAGATCATAAGAAGAATCACCCCAATCATGATCATTGCAACAAGTAATAGACATAGCAAAACTAGCATCCCCAAGCTTAGGGTTTTGCATATTATTAGCACAATTGACATCAAGAGAATTTATAGTAAAATCATTGACATCATGCTTTTCATCGAGGGAACTATCAAGCATGGGTGCAATAGCAACGATCTCATGCTTAACATACGGAACTATAGCAAATTCGTCTTCATAAATATTAGCATCATGGCCACAAGAATAGCAAGCATCGTGTTCATCAAGGGATATTTCAACCAAATCATCGGAATCATCATTATCTATAGATTCATGCATATCATTATTTTCCTCCAAAGCAAAGGTCATTATTTCAGTAAATTCTTGGACATAGACATTATGAGCAAGGTTTTCGTTGCAATATTTAAGTATGACGGAATTTTCAGATTTGTTGAGAGTAAAATCATACTTTTCAATCAAAGAAGCAACTTCATGAGCAGCCTTAAAAATGACAAATTCTTCAATTTGTTCGATATCATAGTAACTATAAACACCCTTTGCATAAGAAGATAAGATTTCATTATCATTGAACTCACATAGGTAGGGGAGGTGTTTTTTAGGGTTCTTAGATCAATAAGTAAAATCACACATTTCACAAAGATTCAAAGCATAGCATAGCAAACTATTTATATGATACCGTAAGAGCTTCCCCTTTTTAGACAAACTATGACGCACAAAATGAGCATGCTCATCTAAAGATTTCCCATCAACTAGGCTAGTTGGGGTTTCAGCACGAGCGCATAAGGATCGAAGATGATCCAAGTAGAACACTTTAAGTGGATCCATATCAATATATTTTCAGCAAGCGAAGATGCAAGCATATAGAAGGCACAAGGAAACACAAACAAAGATACATATGGGAAGAAGGCGAACAAAAAAGAGAGGGCGAATAAAACGGCAAGGGTGAAGTGGGGGAGAGGAAAACGAGAGGCAAATGGCAAATAATGTAATGTGGGGGATAGGGATTGTGATGGGTACTTGGTATGTAGATTTTTACTTGACTTGCTCTTGCGTAAGCCTCCCTGGCAATAGCGCCAGAAATTCTTCTTGCTACCTCTTGAGTAGTGCGTTGGATTTCCCCAAAGAGGAGAGGATGATGCAGCAAAGTAGCGTAAGTATTTCCCTAGGTTTTTGAGAACCAAGGTATCAATCCAGTAGGAGGCTACGCGCGAGTCCCTCGTACCTGCACAAAACAATAGCTCCTCGCAACCAACGCGATTAGGGGTTATCAATCCCTTCACGGTCACTTACGAGAGTGAGATCTGATAGAGATGATAAATAATATTTTTGGTATTTTTGATATAGAGATGCAAAGTGAAAAGTAAAAGGCAAAGTAAAAACAAAGAAAGCATTAAAGTGATGGAGATTGATATGATGAGAACAGACCCGGGGGCCATAGGTTTCACTAGTGGCTTCTCTCAAGAGCATAAGTATTCTATGGTGGGTGAACAAATTACTATTGAGCAATTGACAGAATTGAGCATAGTTATGAGAACTAGTCATCAACCCGTGCGTCTACACGGGCTAGTCTTTTGGAGAGTAGACTAATAAAAACGCTTTTGGAAAACATTTTGTATATGCGCATTTATAAATAGATATAGTTGGCACAGAAGAAACCATCTTATTTTCCTTCTACATGTGACAAAATTACATGCTTAAAGCATAATATTTCCTTGTACTTGGCAAAAGCATACGCTAAAGTGAAAAAGTTCAAGTTTCTTAGACTTTTAAATATGTTCCTGTATTTGTTCACTTTCCTAGTAGGTGCACTGATTATATAAGTAAGTTTTGCAAAGAAAGAAACACAGTTTTATTAGTGTCTGTAATAATTTGTCGGGAAATAAATACTCCGTCCTTCCCCACATATTGGACATCAACTTCACAGAAAAATACATATTTCACCATGGTTCTTCTACTGATATTTATTTCGTACTCCCTCTATCCATATATCTTGTCACGGAAAACAGATAGATCTAGACGTATTTTAGTGCTAGATACATCCGTTTGAACAACAGTAAATATGGCACGGAGGGAGTACTATATATGTTAATATTTCTTTGCTAAACTTTATTAAAAAACATCTTTGATTTAGGACCAAAACCTATACATCTTATGTTTTTGGGGTGGCTGTAGTACTTAGATATTACTATCGAAAACAATATCATGCTAAAGTTTTTAAAGATATATTGTGCATAACTTTAATGACTGGTATAGTATGAAAAGATATGTAAACCATGCCAATAAATGAACAATATTTTCCCAGTAGATGGATTTGATGCGCGATAGTACAGACTGAACGTCATGAACACTATGAGTCTCAGATTTTTTTATCCAGGTAGATTGACTTACTCATTCAGCTTTCATACTGTTACCTTTGAATCAAAAAAGTTAACTGAACTGGTACATTTCGTTTTCTGAAACTGAAACAGATATCAAAATCTGGAGTGCAAAATACAAACTTATGCAAGAATTGTCTACTCCTTTAGTCCAGCAGCTATGTATTTCTCCGAACTCGGCCAAGGGAAAGTACTATAAGCGAACTTGGAAAATATTCACACCATCATTTTTTTGCACTATTTGCGCTGCCAAATTCGGCAAACAAAGAGCTCAGATATGAACAGATTTGTAGCAGGGATCAATTTCCATGGTGTCATAAGATGCATAGCAAGAAAGAGAAGACTTTTTTTAGAAGTATATGTACATATAAGCTAAGAGCAATTTGAGATGCACAAATATTTGATGTATGTATATTAAAAATCATGTGAGTAGTGAAGATACAAATGCTAATTACCTAGCTCTGTAATGCCTACCAATATTCAGTCAGAAGTAGACATCATAAAAGAGTACCAATAGGCTGCTGTTACTTAAGATAGTTATAGCTTCTATTTATTGGCTGCTATTTGCATACATGGACAAATTTAGAAAACAGTAGCTACACGATATGGAGAATAGAAAAGGGTCGATGTTCTAAGAGGCGACGCGTACAATATGTAAAAATTAGATGCAGGTGACAAAAATGCATGTATAGCATTAATGTTGGGAAAACCAAATCCTTAAAAGTATAGGAGGGCATAATGCCATAATCTAAGAAAATTCAGTCCGTCAAGATATATATTCCTGAATTGCATCTAATACTAATTGTCATTATCAATGAAGCTCGCAAAGTTCTGTCAGAAGCATGGACCCTTCTCAATGAAAAGAAAGATAAGGAAGCTGCTATTTAGTCTATGGATTTCTCTTGTTTGTTCAATGAAACATGGAGTACACACATGTCTAGATGAGAAATTTGAGTGCTGGTGGTTGTAGAAAAAAAAGTAAACACCTAAACATATATCATGAAACCAAGGACGGAGTTAGTATCAAGTCGGATTTTTTTCCCAATCCAGATAACACTTGCAATGTTTTTAAGGAAAAATTAATATGATTGTCGTGGACTATGTGTCTGCTTCTCGACTACAAAACCACTTTATCTATCTGATCTGCAACAACATATTCTTCATCAACAACTGTTAAGGACAGAATAAACTGGGATAATTATGTTCACTAAGCTGTCAGCAATCACAGAGGAAACTTCACTTACAACATGCACTGGGCAGTATGGATAGACTGCAGCACAACACCTCACAAATTCTTCAACAGAGTGTGCATCCACATGTTGTGGCATTGGAAGAAGATCGAAACAATGACTCCATTAACTGAGAACCCTTGACACCAATTTGCTGAATATCCTCAACCACTTTATTTAATACAGAGAAAACAAAACAGGAGATTAGCGAACTCGAACTCAGAGCCAAATAGAGCACGTATCACAAAAACTCCAATGGATTACTCTGCATTAGGCATGGTGCATAATTCGGAAAACTGTCCTTTTTGTCCTGTCGCAAAAAGGACAATTTTCATGTACCTCACACCAGTGTGACAGAGGGCGTCATTATGCTACTTCATCCTATGGCTAAACTTGGACCACAGGTTGACGGACGGACAAATCTTCATAACACGGAGAATCAACATGACAAAGGATAAGGCAGAGCCCAATACACCTTTTCTTTAATTATTAGGTCGACAAATAGAAGAAGCCTGGCACCTACCCTTGCTGAAGTAATTTTTGAATCATGGGAGGACGGGGCCATCCCAGTAGTGCAACTCGCCTCTTCCATGCAGCTTACTGCTATCACAGTTCTGCCCCTTATGCCGTGCTGCCTGCCGCATGCCCACAACGCCGTGCTGCTGCAGGTTACGGATGGGCAGCATTCATAGGGCTGCAGATTGAGAGGTTGCAAGAGGAGGATGATGAGGTGCGGCCAATAGGGTTTGTTGATGACAGGTCGTTGCCTCCTCCTCTCACGGTGCTGCTTCAGGTTAGGGATGGGCGTTCTTGGGCTGTAGATTGAAAGATTGCAAGAGGAGGAGGCCGGAGGTTTTTTCATGTTAGATCGGTGTCTCCTCGTAGCGTTCTGATCGGTGGAGGAAGGGATTTGCATGGGCTAAGGGAGTTCTTTACGTCATAACTTTGAAAAAGTTTTTTTCTACGTGTAGGTGGGATATTTGTTGAGGACTCTTAGTTATTTGATCTGACGGCTGTAATTAGTTAATACGAAGTTCAGATGGCTAATTATCTTAGTTTCTGAGGATTAACGTGAAGGCTTGAAAGGTGCCTCCAATTAGTAAATATAAGATATCTAGGTATGATCATGTATATAGGCATCACGTCCGAGACAAGTAGACCGACTCCTGCCTGCATCTACTACTATTACTCCACTCATCGACTGCTATCCAGCATGCATCTAGAGTATTAAGTTAAAAACAGAGTAACGCCTTCAGCAAGATGACATGATGTAGAGGGATAAATTCATGCAATATGATAAAAACCCCATCTTGTTATCCTCGATGGAAACAATACAATCGTGCCTTGCTGCCCCTACATCCTTTGGGAAAGGACACTACAAGATTGAACCCAAAGCTAAGCACTTCTCCCATTGCAAGAACTACCAATCTAGTTGGCCAAACCAAGCGGATAATTGAAGAGACTTGAACTACAAAAAAGACACATCCGTGACATTTTGGGCGAGCTAATTTTTTCTGTCATACATATGACACTTCTATGGCGATAATTGTGACAAAACCGGTATCATCATAGATGTGGTGGGCTCCTACTTCTATGACAAAAATCATGACAGAAAATGGGCTTTTCGTCTTGGGCGGGCGGAGACGCAGCTGCATGACATTCTTTGGGCCGTCCATGACGGAAAAAACCATGGTAGAAGCGAGGGGAGAAACTTTCGGGAGTTGCGGTTACGGTGTGAGGTCGGGGCGGCGATGTGCGTTTCTCGGCGTGCGCATGTGTGTGCGGCGTTGGCTCTAACGAACCCGAAGCGAGGCGTTGGGCTCTAATCGAACCCGGCGATTACCTTTGCAGTTCGCGTTCATCGAACCCAGCGATTGATCGATGGCTGTTAAGCGAACCCGATGGAGCGATTCGCCGCTGCTGCTGCTAATCGAAGCCGATCGATTGGATGAATAGTGGCGTTTCTCGGGGGGTTGGATGAGCAGTGGTGGTGGCGTTGCCTCTCGATGAACAGGACCCGTGGTGTGGAGGGCTGGATGAGCGATGAGCGGTGGAGGGTGGCCGTGGAGGGTGGTTGAACATGACCCGTGGAGTGGAGGCTGGATGAGCGATGAGCGGTGGAGGGGTGCCCGTGGAGGGTGGTTGAGCGATGGCGGGTGGGGTAGCGGCGGTGGAGGCTGGATGAGCGAGGAGCCCGTGGAGGCTGGAGGAGGTCGACGTTAGCCCGTGGAGGCTGGAGGAGGTCGACGGTGGAGATGAACAGTATCTCGTGGAGTCCCGTTTTGCGGTACGCCACACCCCTCCCGATGAACAGGACCCCCGTTTCGACCGTAGCGCTCCAACACAAGTCGGTTTCGTCCGTTTTGTGGTACGCCACACCCCTCCCGATCAACAGGACCCCCGTTTCGACCGTAGGAGGTCCGTTTCCTCCGTTTTGCGGTACGCCACACCCCTCCCGATCAACAGGACCCCGTTTCGACCGTAGGAGGTCCGTTTCCTCCGTTCTTGATGCGCGGACCCTCCCGATGAACAGGATCCCGTTTCGAACATGGCCGGTCGAACACAAGGTCGTTTCCTCCGTTGTGCGGTACGCCAGGCCTCGTTTCCATTGCCTGTTCCGTCCAAGCCCTCCCGATGAACACGACCAAGCATTCTGTTCCGACCCAGCGGTTTGGCTCCCCATGAACACGGCAGCGGCGCTGTTTCTCCGTTCCGACCAAGCCATGTACGAGCCCTCGCCGTACATATGCGCGAGTAGGCGTTCGAGACCCACCCGTATGTACACATACGTGGCGTATTTTCTTTCTTGCACCCGGCGGCTGACGTGCGTGCACATGCTATGTCGCGCGCCTCTACTCGACGCGTGCGCCTCTACAACGACCGGTATGTGCGTACACGTTCGCGACCAGAATGAAAACGCTACGTACGCTTCGACCAGGTGGGTCCCGACTGTCAGACACTTCCTTGCCTGCGAAGATGTAGCTGGTGGGTCCCAGCAGTCAGGGGGACGAATCGTTTTGGGTTTTTTTTGCCCGGACGCACTTCCTTGCGTGAGAAGATGTAGCTGGTGGGTCCCAGCAGTCAGGGGGGCCAATCGTTTTTTCAGACGCACTTCCTTGCGTGCGAAGATGTAGCTGGTGGCTACACACCGACGCCATCTTATGTGGCGCCTCACCCAGTTCAGCAGTATGCTCCACCCAGGCCTATTGGTAGACCGCTTGTCAATGCGGGTCCACGTCCTACTTCAGGGACTTGCTTCACATGCGGAGAGCCAGGACACTATGCACGTGACTGCTCTCAAACCAACTATGCTCCACCCCCGCCTGAGAAGTCTGTTGTCCGTGGTAAGCCACCATGCAAGATGATTAGTGTCAAGTCAGCTCCCACTGAACGTGGACGTGTGCATCACGTCTCAGCTAAAGACGCTCATGACGATCCGGATGTC
This sequence comes from Aegilops longissima, assembly GCA_021605205.1. Taxonomy (NCBI): domain Eukaryota; kingdom Viridiplantae; phylum Streptophyta; class Magnoliopsida; order Poales; family Poaceae; genus Aegilops; species Aegilops longissima. The sequence goes on along the minus strand of CM038678.1, from coordinate 730,955,646 downwards.
GTTCTTGGTACACTCCTTGTCAATTGCCATCCAGCATCGGTTTTGTTCGATACTGGAGCATCCCATTCTTTCATCTCTGAAGGCTATGCTCGTTTGCACGACATGTCATTTTGTGATATGCCAACTCCGCTTGAAATCCAAACCCCAGGGTCGAGATGGCAAACCACCAGAATAAGCCATGGTAATGAAATCCTTGTTGATAGACTTGTATTCCTTGCATCACTTGTAGCCCTCAAGTCCTCAGATATTAACATCATTTTCGGTATGGACTGGATGACAGCTCATCATGCCAAGATTGATTGTTACACCAGGTCTGTTCAGCTTACACACCCATCTGGCAAGATAGTCACTGTCTCCACTAGAGTTGCAAAGCGTCAACTCTATTCTCTTAATGCCAGCCTTCTTCCAGACATTGAAGATATCTCGGTAGTCCGTGACTTTCCGGATGTCTTTCCAGAGGAACTGCCGGGTGTTCCACAGCGAGAGATGTAGAGTTAAATCATAGATCTTATCCGAGGAACCGCTCCAATCTCTAGGAGACCTTACAAGATGGCACCCTTAGAACTAGCCGAGCTTAAGAAACAACTTGATGAGTCCTTGCAAAAGGGTTTCATCCATCCTAGTTATTCTCCACAGGCTTGCCCGTCCTCTTCGTCAAGAAGAAGGATGGTACGGACGGATGGTTGTAGATTATCGTCCGTTAATTTGGTCACGATAAAGAACAAATATCCGCTTCCGGGATCAACGACCTGTATGATCAGCTCGCTGGATCCTCGATCTTTTCAAGATGGATTTGAGGTTAGGTTACCACCAAATCAAGATTAGAAGCGGGACATCCCAAAACAACCTTTGTCACTCGTTATGGCGATCGAGTACACCGTCATGTCCTTCGGTCTAACCAACGCCCCAGCTACCTTCTCCCGCTTGATGAACTCGATCTTCATGGAGTACTTAGATAAGTTCATCGTGGTTTACCTCGATGATATTCTTATCTACTCGAAGAACGAGGAAGAGCATGCCGAACATCTTAGACTTGTGCTAGAAAAACTCAGAGAGCACCGCCTTTATGCCAAGTTCTCCAAGTGTGAATTTTGGTTGCCAGAAGTGACCTACCTAGGCCACGTAATCTCTGGTAAGGGCATTGCAGTCAATCCCGAGAGAGTTAAGGCCGTTCTTGATTGGACTCCGCCTGAAACCGTTAAACAAGTTAGGAGTTTCCTTGGTCTAGCCAGTTATTGTCGCCGCTTCATTGAAAACTTCTCCAAAGTAGCCAAACCCCTCACGGAACTTCTCAAGAAAGATAAAAAGTTTGAGTGGTCCCCACAGTGTGAGTACAGTTTTCAGGAACTGAAAAGACGCCTGACTTCTGCTCCCATACTTGTGCCACTGGATTTCACTAAAGACTTTGTTATCTACTGCGACGCCTCACGACAGGGACTAGGTTGCATTCTTATGCAGGATCGTCATGTGATTGCCTACGCATCTCGTCAGTTGCATCCACATGAGGAGAATTATCCTACACATGATCTAGAGCTTGCAGCCGTAGTCTATGCACTCAAGAACTGGCGACATTACCTTCTTTGTAAACGTTGCGAGATCTACACCGATCACCAGAGTCTCAAGTATATCTTCACCCAACCAGATTTGAACCTTAGGCAAAGACGTTGGTGGGAGTTGATCTCAGATTTCGACTTAGGGATCACCTACACTCCAGGCAAAGCTAATGTCATGGCTGATGTGCTAAGTCGTAAATCCTATTGCAACAATCTCATGTTGCAGCAGGGCCAACCACTTCTCCATGAGGAATTCTATAAGCTTAACCTTCACATTGCTCCTCACGGATTCCTTTCTACCTTGGTGGTGAAACCTACTCTTGTGGATCATATCATAGAAGCCCAGAAGCATGATACGGGAATTACCCGGATCAAGAGAAACATTGCCAAGGGTATTGCTGGTAGTTTCTCTATAGATGATCGAGGTGTCGTTTTCTTTGGGAACCGCCTGGTGGTCCCCAAGAAGCAGCATCTTCGACAATTGATTCTTAAGGAGGCGCATGAATCTCCTCTCACGATTCATCCCGGTAGTACTAAGATGTATCAGGATCTACGCCAGAGGTTCTGGTGGACTAGTATGAAGAGAGAAATCGTCGACTTTGTTGCTAATTGTGATGTTTGTCGTCGCGTTAAGGCAGAGCATCAAAGGCCTGCTGGCACCCTTCAGCCTTTAGCTATTCCTGAGTGGAAATGGGATAAAGTTGGTATGGATTTCATCACCGGCTTTCCCAGGACCAAGAAAGGGATTAACGCTATCTTTGTAGTCGTTGATCGTCTTTCCAAAGTGGCTCACTTCCTTCCTGTTCGAGAGAGTATCACCGCTAGTCAGCTCGCTGACTTATATATTTCTCGAATAGTGTCACTCCATGGTGTTCCACTAGAGATCAATTCAGACCGTGGCAGTATTTTCACTTCTCATTTCTGGGAGAGTTTCCAAACTGCCATGGGAACCCATCTTTCCTTCAGTACCGCTTTTCACCCTCAATCAAGTGGTCAGGTGGAAAGGGTCGACCAAATTCTCGAAGACATGCTTAGAGCTTGCGTTATCTCATTCCGTATGGATTGGGAGAAATGTCTTCCTTTCACCGAGTTTGCTTATAACAATAGCTATCAATCCAGTCTCAAGAAAGCTCCTTTTGAGATTCTCTATGGACGAAGATGTCGAACACCTTTGAACTGGTCAGAAACCGGTGAAAGACAATTCTTTGGACCGGACATGATCCAGCAGGCAGAAGAGCAAGTTCGCATCATTCGTGAGAATTTGAAAACAGCTCAGTCTCGTCAAAAGAGCCAGTATGATCGTCATCATAAGGATATGACTTATGAAGTTGGCGACAAAGCTTACCTTCGGGTTACTCCTTTGAAGGGTACCCATCGATTCGGTATCAAGGGCAAGTTGGCTCCTCGTTACATTGGTCCATTTCGCATTCTCGCTAAACGAGGAGAGGTTGCCTACCAGTTGGAACTACCCCTACATCTTTCTCGAGTCCATGATGTCTTCCACGTCTCTCAACTCAGGCGTTGCTTCTCGGATCCCATCCGCGGAGTGGACCACGAAATGCTTGATCTCCAAGATAACCTCACATACCGAGAGTACCCGGTTCGCATTCTTGATCAAGCAGAGCGTGTCACCCGACGTCGAAACATCAAGTTTCTCAAGGTTCAGTGGTCTAATCATTCCGAGAGAGAAGCTACTTGGGAGAGGGAAGATCGTCTTCGACTGGAGTACCCCACTTTCTTTCCGTCGACCCCTGATTCTCGGGACGAGATTCTTTCAAGTGGGGGCGAGTTGTCACATCCCTAGTTCAGGTATGACCTAGACTAGATAGTCATTTGTGCATCATGTTTAAATTCCATTTAAATTTGAAATGAGGATTTGTGAAACCCTCAGATTCATTTCTGGAAATGACCCAAATAAAAATTGCTCCAAAAAGGTCCAAGAAAATGCCCATGTTGCTCTCTGAAAATATTAGACAGAGATTAAAATCAAACCAATATTTTTAGGAGCTCATAAGTATTTATTTTTGGGCATTTGGATTAATGCGGTAATTATTTGCTTTGGATTTATATTTGTTATATATTCAAATATGATTCAGTAATTTTGCTAGCTTGCGAGGGGTTTTGGAATAATCCAACTGGTCCCTGCAAAAATCTACAGAATTTTATTAAAAGTATAGTGGCCATATTTAAATAAAAACAAATGTCAGAAAAATATAAAAAGGAAACAAAACAGAAAGGAGAAAGAGAAGCCCACCTGACTTACCTGCGGCCTGCTACCGTATCAAAGGCCCAGCCCACCAGGGCGAGGCGGTCGTCCTCAACCTCTGCCAGTAGGCAGAGGTGTGTCGACGCGCGAGCAATCGCCGTGGCCACCTCCCTGCCTGCTTCCTCTTCTTCCCCGACCCTTCTCGAGACGCCAGGAGACACGCACGAGCCCCTTCTTGCTCTCCCCTCTCTCTCTAGTTGTTCTCCCTCCTCCCCCTCGCATTCTCACAGCCACCCGAGAGCCATCCGTCGCCGCCGACGAGCACCACTGCGGCCATCGCCGTCCCCTCGCCCCTCTGTTGTGCCCAGAAGCTCCGCTACGTATCCCTCGTCCTCTCCGACGAGCCAAACAAGCTAGAGCGCCCTGCAACGCCGTCCTCGACGCCTTATTCAACCTCCGGCCGCCGTGGATCTCCGTCGCCGCTCGCCGTCATCAGCACGCCCCCGAGGCCGCCAAGCTGCTCTACCGGCCCGCTGTGAGCCCCGCCGTCGTTCCCCCTACCCCCCTGCCCTCTTGCGCCTCTAGCCCCTTCTGCTGCTCGAGCCGAGCTCCGGCCGCCGCCGCGAGCTCCGACCTCCCTAGCTCCTCCCACATGCTCCACTAGATGCGGACGACGACGGGCAACGCCCAGTGGTCTACGTGCGTCCAGCCGCCGCTCGGAGCGCAAGTCCGGCAAGTCGCCGCCGCGGTTTTGGTCGTCGCTGGCTGAACTCCGGCGACTGCTGACGTGGCCTCTAATTAGGCACTAATTACCCCTAGAGACACTAACAGTGGGCCCCAGCGCCACTAATCTAAATTAGATTAGAAATACCCCCCTGTTTAACACTATGACACTGACGTATGGACCCCACACGTCAGGTTTGACCGAGTCAGCCGCAGTTGACTTACTGACGTCATGCTAACTCAACGCTGACGCAGTAATGCAATTTTTTGGATTTATTCTTATTCAGGAATTTCCAGAAAATGCCCAAAACTTCAAAAAATCATAGAAATTCAACCGTAGCTCAGATTGAGATAATTTATATATGAAAAATCATTAAAAAAATGCAATCTTTCCATCTGTACTAGTTTAATGCATGACAAACCAACTTATACATGCTGTATATGATAAAACACATTATGGCATTTTAAGAGACTTAATTTAGAGTTGCATTTGAACCCTTGGTTCAAATGGATCTCTTCCAAATGATTGCTAGATGCATTAGCACAAACAACATCACATCTACATGCCATGATCATGCATCATATTGTTGCATATGTTGTGTATTGATTGTCGACACCGTTCCTTCTTGATAGGTCCTGCTCCGGAGACCGTTCAAGAGTACTTGTCTGAGGAGCAGTGCCCCCCTGTTGATCTACCAGGCAAGCAAACCCCCTTGCTCATTCTGATACAATCCTACTCTCTCGCTCCTGCTCTCAGTTATTGCATTAGGACAACAACGATTCATCTGCTACTTTGTGTTGCGGTAGTTGAACACATTCCTCTGCATGACCTGTCATTGCCACAGTAAATAGTTGAAACCCACTAGCATGTGTAGGAGTTGATTGAGCCATGTTGTGTTCCTACCATGCCATGCCTGCTATTTCTTAGAGTCGTGTCAGGTCTGATTCATTAGGAATGAATTGGAGTGCAGTTCTATGTTCTGATGCTGAGAGTGAAGTGTGTGAACATGATTTGGTAAAGGTAGCGGTGAGAGGCCATGTAGGAGTACATGGTGGGTTGTCTACTGGAACCGTCCTTAAGCACTAAGTTCTATGTATGTTGTCCAATGACTCGATACTACCACACATTGGGTTCCGGTAACTCGACCCCTCTCGACTTATTAACCAACTTAATCTCTGTCCAGGAGTCGCAACTAGTTTCTGGTGTTTGTAGGTAGTGCTATTTTTCTACCAAGTGGCACCCGGCAGGGTGGGCTTGGGACAGACTAGGCACACGTGGCCTGGTGTACCGAGTGGCACCCGGATGGTGGGCTCGGGAACCTTGCACACATCGTTTGGGGCCGTGAGCGACACCCCGGCCGGATCTCCTTGCGGATGGAACCCGAATAGGCGATAAACCTGGGCTAGAGTCTTGTGTGGTTAGTCAGGTCGTGGCCGACACCCTCGCCAGGCTTCCGCTTGAAGGTTGCCGAGATACATGACGTGTACATGGCAGTAAGTGGCGAGAGCGTGTGTGAGGAAGTACACCCCTGCAGGGTTAACATGATCTATTCGAGTAGCCGGGTCCGCGGTTATGGACTTCCTCGATGCTTACGTGGTACATAGACAACTTGAAGTGGATACTCTAAAATGCTCAAGACAAGTGTGAGTGTTATGGATGGCCTTCTCGTAGGGAGACGGGAATGAATCCATAGTAGTGTATTGATGTGGTGACTAGTGGACTCGTGTGCGCTGCTTCACCTCAAAGAAGTTTCTCGTAGTCGTAGAACAGGATAGCCACTGAGTCAAAGCTGGCTTACTGCAACTAAACCCCACATTACCTTATGGATACAAATGCATGTATGATAGGATCTGATGTAAGTCTTGCTGAGTGCCTTTGTACTCACGTTGCTTTATTTATGTTTTTGCAGCGGAGATTTCGGTCTTACTAGTAGTTCCGCTTGTACTTCGACGAGTAGCTTGTTACCTCAGCTACGATCTTGTACCCTTGGGAGGGTCTTGTAGATAGTCAGGCTTCTCAGCCTTTTTATTTTATAGTTGTCTGTACTCAGACATGTAATGCTTTTGTTGCTTGTATGCTCTGAATGATGGGTCATGTGACCCCTGTTTGTATTAAATGCTATGTGGCTCTTCTGGGCCTTTATCTATATGAGTTGGCGTTATGTTGTGATGCCATGTTGTACAGCACATACTTGCATGTTTTGCGTACGTGTAACGTGTATTGTTATGTATGGGATCCGACAACCTAGTTGTCTATCCTTGGTAGCCTCTCTTATGGGGAAATGTAGTCTAGTGCTTCCACCGAGCCATGGTAGTCCACTACAGCCCGGTTTACCGGAGTCCTGCTAGCCCAGCACTACTGCTCCGGAACACTTAGACTGGCCGGCATGTGATTCACTTCGTTCATGTGTCTGTCCCTTCAGGGAAATGTCACGCGGTGACATCCAGAGTCCTGCCTAGCCTGCTACAGCCCGGGTTCCCGGAGTCCTGTTAGCCCAGTTGCTACAGCCCGGATTCACACGCTGCTGACCGACATGCTCGATGTTGTTTCATGTATGCCTGTCCCCGTAAGTTAGTGCCACTTTGGGTTCACAACTAGTCATGTCAGCCCGGGTTCTCTGTCATATGGATGCTAGCGACACTACTATATACATGATCCAAAAGGCGCAGACGGTCCCGGGCCATGGTAAGGCGACACCCGTGGGAATACCGTGTGTGAGGCCGCAAAGTGATATGAGGTGTTACAGGCTAGATCGGTGTGACTTAGAATCGGGGTCCTGAGATGATGAAACCAAGCTTGTTGATTTTACTCCAGGCGACTCATCCAAACAATTCAGCATCAGTGCCAATCTGGATCCTAAATAGGAAAGCGCGCTCATCGAGTTCATCCGTGAGAATCAGGACATCTTTGCATGGAAACCTTCTGACATGCCGGGTGTACCGAGAGAACTCGCTGAGAAAACCCTTAATATTGATCCGAAGTTTAAGCCGGTCAGGCAGTTTCTTCGGCGGTTCAATGAAGAGAGACGGAAAGCTATTGGTGAGGAGGTGGCCCGGCTCTTGGCGGCCGGGTTTATTGTTTAAGTTTTTCACCCTGAGTGGTTGGCTAACCCGGGCTTGTACTTAAGAAGAATGGCACCTGGCGGATGTGTGTGGATTACACGCACTTAAATAAGGCGTGTGCGGCTGATCCTTTTGCCTCCCCCCCCCATATTGATCAAATCATTGATGCTACGGCGGGTTGTGAGCGTTTGAGCTTTTTGGATGCTTACTCTGGTTACCATCAAATCAAGATGGTAGTTAAGGACCAGGAGAAGACGGCCTTCATTACTCCGTTTGGAGCCTTCTGCTATGTATCTATGCCTTTTCGGCTTAAGAGTGCCCAGGCGACTTATCAGCGGCGTGTACAGAACTGTCTCCACAATCAGATTGGGCGCAATGTTCACGCTTATGTGGATGATATCATGGTGAAGTCCAGAGAGAAGGAAACCTTGATAGATGATCTGAAGGAAACCTTTGATAATGTCCGGGTCTACAAGATGATGCTTAACCCGGCCAAATGTGTGTAGCCAGCAGGCAAACTTCTGGGTTTTTTGGTCTTTAAACAGAGGTATTGAGGCTAATCCAGATAAAATCAAGGCAATCACCTCTTTGGATAAACCGGCGTGCATCAATGATGTTCAGCGACTGGCGGGTCATATCGCTGCTTTAAGCCGGTTCATAAGCCGGTTAGGTGAGAAGGCTATACCGCTGTATTAGCTGATGAAGAAAACAGACAGATTTATCTGGAGTGACGCTGCTAATGCTGCCTTTAAAGATTTAAAGAGACAGTTGTCTGAACCGCCGATTCTTGCGGCTCCCATTCATAAAGAGCCGCTGCTATTATACGTGGCTGCTAACTCTCGTGCTGTCAGTGTTGCAATTGTAGTAGAGCGCAAGGAGGCTGGCAAGGAGCATCCGGTACAACGGCCGGTTTACTACATCAGTGAGGTGCTCATTGAGTCTAAGCAAAGATATCCGCACTGGCAGAAGCTTGTTTATGGGGTGTTCATGGCAAGCCGGAATCTTAAGTAGTACTTCCAGGTTCACCCCATCACTGTGGTAAGCTCTGCTCCTCTGGGAGACATCATCCAGAATAGAGAGGCCATAGGACGAGTCGCCAAGTGGGCCATTGAGCCTGGGCCTTGAGGGAGTCCTGGATTAGGGGGTATCCGGACAGTCGGACTGTGCACAACGTCCGGACTATTAAAGCGTGAAGATACAAGACTCAAGACTTCGGCCTGTGTCCGGATGGGACTTTCCTTGGCGTGGAATGCAAGCTTGGCGATCCGGATATTATATTTCCTTCCTTGTAACCGACTCCATGTAAACCCTAGCCCTCTCCGATGTCTATATAAACCGGAGAGGTTGGTCCTTAGAAGGCCGATCACAATTACAATCATACCATCATAGGCTAGCTCTTAGGGTTTAGCCTCTATGATCTCGTGGTAGATCTACTCTTGTACTACCCATATCATCAATATTAATCAAGCAGGAAGTAGGTGAGGGAGTCCCGGACTAGGGGGTGTCCGGATAGTCGGACTATCATCATCGGCCGGAATCCAAGACTATGAAGATACAAGAGTGAAGACTTTGTCCCGTGTCCGGATGGGACTTTCCTTGGCGTGGAAGGCAAGCTTGGCGATACGGATATGTAGATCTCCTACCATTATAACCGACTCTGTGTAACCCTAACCCTATCCGGTGTCTATATAAACCGGAGGGTTTTAGTCCGTAGGACGAACACCAATCATACCATAGGCTAGCTTCTAGGGTTTAGCCTCTTTGATCTCGTGGTAGATCCACTCTTGTAACACACATCATCAATATTAATCAAGCAGGACGTGGGTTTTACCTCCATCAAGAGGGCCGAACCTGGGTAAAACATCGTGTCCCTTGTCTCCTGTTACCATCCGCCTAGGCGCACAGTTCGGGACCCCCTACCCGAGATCCGCGGTTTGACACCGACATTGGTGCTTTCATTGAGAGTTCCTGCGTCGTCACCGATAGGCTCGATGGCTCCTTCGATCATCAACAACGACGCGGTCGGTGAGACATTTCTCCCGGACAGATCTTCGTGTTCGGCGGCTTTACTGCTGCGGGCCAATTAAGCAGCCATCTGGAGCAGATCGAAGCTTCGCCCGGCCGTCAGTCAGATTTGGAAGTTTAAACTATCGACCGACATCGCGGAGACTTGATCTTGATGGATTCAAGCCGCAACCAGCGCGCGCACTTGTCTCGATGGGCATGATCTAGCTCTGCAGCGAGCGGTGCCACGGAGGCCGCACCGAATCCGCTCCGACACTTAATCCGGGCGGATTCCTGATCGAGGACGCAGTGGTTGGACACCGCCTCGGGGCTTTAATACCACGGCGATCGGGCGAACTCCATCCCTGTCCTTTGCGAAGACCTCGACTCCAGGGTGTCGGACTCCTCTCCGGACTCCGAACCCTCCGCGCCCTTGCCAATCGAATCCGACTGGTCGCCCGTTATGGAGTTCACGGCCGCGGACATCTTTCAGCACTTGCCCTTTGGCGACATCCTGAATTCACTAAAGTCTCTCTCTTTATCCGGAAAGCCCTGGCCGGACCACGGTGAGGAAGGTCGGGACACGGACGACGAAGAAATTCAACGCCCACCCACCACCCACCCGTAGCCGCGCCGATAGCCTACACGGCGTGCTCGATTTCGACTCGAAGACATCGGCGGTATGGGCGGCGATGTAGGAGACAACAATGAACCAGCACCTATAGGATGCTGGACAACCTCATCCCATGATGTATACATGGTGGATACACCTAAAGGAAATGAAGACGAGGAGCAACGGGACGCTACGAAGGATAAATCCCTCGAAAAACAGTCAAAACGGCAACGTAAACGCTGAACAAAGTACCGCCTCAACAAAGACCCAGCCATAGAGCTGGGCGAACCGGTGGACAACGAACAAGCTATCGAGCAATCATCCGAACAAGACAAAACAATTTGTCCCCGGCAAAGACAACAGTCCGGACGATCTCACGCCGGACAAACTATCGGAGCAAAATGACCTCCAGAAAAGGCTAAATCGCCACTACGCGTAGCCTGAAAAGCGAAGCGGAAGCTCAAAACAGCGGAAGATGCACTCGAGGATCAGATGGAGCAAAGTATTCAACACCCTTGAACAAATGCTGGCGATAGTCTCCGAACAAAGAGCTACCGAAAAGCTACTGCCCAAATTGACGAGGAGGCCTTAGAGCCCCACAATTAAAAAGTAAGAAGGCCACCGGTCGGATGGGCGACCACGGCAAAAGAGAGCGGTGAATGGCGCCGCACACAAGCCAATATGCAATCCGCATAAGGATTCACATCAAGAGGATGGCCCATTAGGTCCATCTATGGGCCAAGAAAGCAGGCTCGTCAAAGCAATGCAATACGAAAATTCGAAGATCACGGCACACCCAAATATAGAGGCGCCGACACCCCTATGTTTCACCGATGAGGTCTTGGATCATGAATTTCAGCGAGATTCAAACCCGTAAACATAGAGGCATCTGACGGAACAACAGACCACAGATGCGGATCGAGGATTACATCCTCCACATACACATGGCTAGAGGAGGCGATCTCCACGCCATAAAATACTTACCCTTAAACTCAAAGGGCCAGCTCGGCATTGGCTTAAAAGCCTCCCGAAAATACCATTGGAAGCTGGGGAGAGCTGGGAGGATGCATTTGGGCAAATTTTCAGGGGACTTATGTCCGCCCTCCGGATCTGACGATCTAAGTCACATAACTCAACAGCCGGAGAGTCAGCCGGAAATGGAACAGGTTCCTTACTAAAAAGAACCAAATAGTCATTGTCCGGATGCCAAAGCCTTAGCAGCTTCAAACACAGCGTCCGAGGCGAATGGCTCGCATGAGACACCTCGGCCAAGAAAAGCCAAGAACAATGGCCGCATTAACAAGCCTCATGACCGCTTTTGCGGAGAAGACAGCTGGCTGGCTAGATGCAGCACCAGCGACCAGTACATCGAAATCAGGGATGGAAATGGGAAATCACGGCCGAAAAGATCAGCGCGGAATAAGGAAAATGGCCCAAATAATACGGCGGTCGGCGCGGATTCAAAACTCTCGACCGAACAACAAAACACTGCCCTAAAGGATAACGGTGACGAGCTATCCAACCTAAACAAGATTACGGATAGGCTGTGTCAAATACATGGTACCTCCGGAAGCACGCAAACCATACCCACAGAGATTGTTGGGTCTTCAAGCAGTCCGGCCGACTTAACGCCGAACACAAGGGGCTCGACACACCAAGGGAAAATGATGACGAGCACCACAAGAAGAGCCACGGAAAACAAAAGAATTTCCCACAAAAGGTTAAAACAGTAAACTCACTTCACGTGATCAAAGGGAAAAACAGAGCGGCACCCACTAAAAGGTGTGCCACACATTGGTTGTCAAAACCAATCACCTTCGACCATCAGGACTATTCCAAAAATATCCGGAATGCAGGATGGACTGCCTTGATATTGGATCCTATAATCGACGGATTCCAATTTACACAAGTCCTCATGGATGGTGGCAGTGAAATTAACGATATATCGAGGACACAATCCATGAGGATGAGGATAGACCCAACCAAAATTCGCCATAGCAACACCTCCTTCAAAGGGTAATGCCAGGCCCATATGCCCATTATGCGGGCTCCCTACTGCTAGAAGTTGTGTTGGTTCATCAAACAACTTCCGTCATGAAAAGTTAGTCTTCCATGTCGCCCCATTTAAAAGTAGCTATCAAGCACTATTGGGGCCTTGAAGCTTCGCCCGCTTTAACGCAATACCGCATTCGCATCTCTTACACATAAAATGCCGGTCCACGCGGCATCATCTCATTAAAAGGAGTATTAAGTGTCACTCGAGCACGGAAGAATGCGAGGCTGCCTTAACAGCCCACACCAATCCGGCTCCGCTAACCAAAGCACTTGAATAGGTAATTCGAACCCCGGACACGGCTAGACGAGTCCGGCGCCTACTAGCGGCATACCCCCATACAAGGGGCTGCATGCATGTACAACAAGAGACGATAAAGCTCAATTTCATTCACTTCTTGGAATCGTACTCTGTTTATTTAATATTAAGTACACCTTTCGCACGACCCTTTTTCTTTCAAACCAAGTTCCTCTCTTTTACAGATGAACAACGTGCTACACCCGTCCAGGATACGGCTGCGCGGAACACGGTAGCGAGGCGTGCGGTAGGGACCCGTTGCAAGGATTCTTTTCATATTAAGACCCTCGTAAACCTTTTTCACTATATCTTGTTGATATACATCCCCGGTTCCTTAATATAACCGAGGAGGAGGCTGGTGCTTTGGCATTGGCCGCACCAGAATTTTTTGCGTACCTAGACACGGGGCTTAGGGCATTATTCTGCCCATTTTCATAAAGACCGAATACCTTAGGGAGTATTGGCGTCTCGAGATTAGGCCTTATATGCATCAGCTCGAATCATGTCTTTGGTCAAATGTTGGGTTGCCCGGCTCCTGTGTTTTGCTGCCTTACGTTCCGTTTTCACAGCTAACGGCACCGGAGAACTCTGTGATTGTGCCCGGTTCGCCGAGGCGAGCACCTCGATGAAAGCGGAAACTGCTGTCATGATATAGCGAGACTGGTCAACCACTCAATGACTCACTGGAATGTTTAGGATTCCTCCGCATTAACGAAGGACGGTTTTCGGTCAGGCACATCGCACCGGGTTCGGGAGAGTGCGGTGCCCCGAGGGCTATATAGTAGCCCCACCCTCGAACTCCATGGCTAAGTGAAAGTGATAAAGCATTATAGTCCGGTTGCCTGGTTTGCTCGCTATCACCTCCTTAACAGGACCAAGGCGTTGGATTAAGTGTGAAAAAGCGCTTTCTTTGCAAACACCCCGCACTATGTGCGTGGGGCTGAAGCCAAGGACTGCCATCTTTCAGGTTATATGTACATATACATAAGCGGCCGCCGAGGGAGTAGTTTGCTACTTGAGCGCACAAGTATAAAAAGCACTTATATTACATTGAAACATTGTTTTCACAAAGCATACATGTCATTTAAACATAATATCCTTGAGCCTGCGTCTCTATTAAGCAGCGCCCGGCGGAACTTCTTCAAAGTAGTGCTCGGCGGTACTCGACCTCTGTCCGAATCCTGGGATGCAACGTCAGTGGCCTTCATCTCTGCCCAGTATGTCTTGACACGGGCAAGAGCCATCCGCACTCCCTCAATGCACGCCGATCGCTTCATTGCGTCGATTCGCGGCACCGCACCAAGAAACTGCTGCACTAAACCAAAATAGCTCTTGGTGAGGTCCGCCCGACCACAAGTGAAGTCAAGACATGCTTCATGGCAATTCGGACAATCGATTCAACTCGGCCCATTCGGCCAACCCGATCGGTCAGCGGCGGAGGATGCTCGGACTATGGAATTGCGACCAATATAACTCTTCCCTTTTGCCCCTTACGGCCTCGGAAGTGCTCAACGCGTCCTGGCGCTCGCCGCCAAGTCGAGATAAGCATCCTCTGAACTCCACAATTTATCAGCTGAGCATACTTTGGATCTGTATATTCCCTCCATGGCGAAAGCGGTTTTCCAGCGAAATTGCCCGGCCTAACTCAGCTCCTCCTTGGCAGCTCTCAAAGCCGATTGGGCATTCTTGGATTCGTGGCGGCCTTCTTTAGGCCCTCTTGTTCCACTTGCGTTCTTTTCAAGAACCTCGCAGCGATCGGTAGTATTCCTCAACTTTTGGCCATATCGGCCATCTCCTCTTTAACCGGCGGTGAGCAGCCCGTTCAGCTTCTAGCTCTTCGGCCGCCTTTAAAGCGGCCGCATTACCAATTCTGGCTTGCTCTTTTGCTCGGGCGAGTTCTGCTCGCAGCTCTTCCACGGCAGTGGCACCATCTGCATTAAGCATATGATTAGTAAGACATGGGCGTCAAGCTCCCTTACCGGTGTCCGCATAGAAGTCGCATACCTTGTGACTCGTCAAACCGTTTATTGACCAGCGATGTCGCATCCGCCTCGTCAAGTTGCCGCTTTAGTTCGGCATATTCATCGATCCAGCTGGCCTCGGACGCCCGCCACCTGTTTAGGGCGGCGATATGTTAAAACGAGAATTTGATCCTCGGCACGTTGTCAATTTTGACAACATACCGAGTCTCGAGGCTACAATCTATCTGAGCGCATTTATATGCATAAGCGTCGGAAGGTACATCATTTTGCGTACCTCAAACCCGTCGATAAGCTTACGGCGGCTTCATGCAATCCGCTCTCCGTGGATGCAATTCTTTCAATCACCGTACCCATTAGAAACACGGTGATACTCTGAAATAACCGCTTCGCCCGAGCAGATCCTTCACTCCTCCGACCGCCGCCACTTGGCGCTGGACCTTCGGCCCGCCGGACTTGAGAACCCTCGCGGCGACACCTCGGGTCGTCCGCTTCTATAAAGGTGCGACAGGTGGGCGTTCGCTCTCCATCATCTCGGACGAAGATCCCCGAGCGAGCTCTGCTGAGAAGGGCTGAGGTCCGAACTACAAGGTACAATTTGGTTATCTTCATAAATAAATCAGGATGTTCCTTATTTACAAGACCCTTCTTTTACTTACGGCTGGCTGGAGGGCTGATCCCCTAGGGGAAATAATGCGGCTGGGTTACTTCCTAGAGTCGGACTCTCTGCCGAAGATTCCTTCCCCCTCTTTGAGGCCTTGACCTCCGGATCTTCCGAAGCGGTCCTCTTCTCTCCTCGGAAGATGGGACTCTTAATCCCTCCTTCCTTGATATCCTCCTTCGCAGAGGCGGTTGCTTCCCCGCTCCCCCCTTCGCCTTCTTCAAAAGGCGCGACCTTCAACATCTTGGTCAGCATGGGATCCAGCATGGTCTCCGGGAGGGGAGCCGGGCACCTTATCAACTTTGCCTTGGCTATCCACTCATGTTCAAGAAGCGGCTCCTTTAAAGGGAATATATATAAAATAAATGAATGAACAGCTTGTCCGGTTACGGGACTACTTACTTGAGTATCTGGGCGATTGCAGCTCAGTCCTGCGTCCTCGATCAAGTTCGGACACTTCTCTTATGATCCGAAGAACAGTTTATACATCAATGAATGACGAGATATGGAGGATGGACTCCGGATTCAAGTCATGCAAATCAAGCCCATAATAAAACATGAGCCCCCGCACAAAGGGATCCGTCGGGAAGCCTAAACCCCGACGGAAGTGAGACACGAACACCACGTTCTCACCAGGCTCGGGAGTGGGAATGACCTGCCCTAGAGCAGGCAGCCTGTGCGAGATCTCGTCGGTTAGATACCTGGCGTCTCGCAGCTTTAGTACGTCTTCTTCTGTGACGGAGGAAGACATCCATCGGCCGTGCTGGTCGGAGCGGACATCGTCGAAAGTCGAAGCGCTGAATCTGAAGCTTTGGGTGTTGGAACTTCGAGCTTGGCGAACTCGATGGATTGTGTAAAAGGAGAGGGCCTTGGTATCGTTATAAAGAGGTTGAATACCAGAGCCCACCCGTGGTCGACTAGGACTTCGCCTTTGATAGAGGCGTGCCAGCGAACGCAGTTGGGTTACCCGTCCGTATTGATGGGATTCCGGAATAAGGGGCACGATCTACACTTTGATAAGGCGTGCCAAGAAACCGCCTCGTTAAACACGCTGAGGTGGAACAATAAAAACAATTCATATAAAGGCCTGGTCGTGTGATGTCACGCCCGCGGAATCGTCAGCAGAATCTGTGCAAAATTATTCTCTCTGATGTTATGTGGAACTTGTTTTGCGAGCGGACACTATCTTTGTGTTCAAAACCTTCTATGAAGTATTCGGAGGAGGAACCCGCCTCGCAATGCGAAGACAATCAACGCCGGACTCATCGTCATTGAAGCCTGGTTGAGGGAGCTCTTGAGGAGTCCGGACTAGGGGATGTCCGGATAGCGGACTATCATCATCGGCGGACTCCAAGACTATGAAGATACAAGATTGAAGACTTCGTCCCGTGTCGGATGGAACTTTCCTTGGCGTGGAAGGCAAGCTTGGCGATAGGGATATGTAGATCTCCTACCATTATAACCGACTCTGTGTAACCCTAACCCTATCCGGTGTCTATATAAACCGGAGGTTTTAGTCCGTGGGGCGAACAACAATCATACCATAGGCTAGCTTCTAGGGTTTAGCCTCTTTGATCTCGTGGTAGATCCACTCTTGTAACACACATCATCAATATTAATCAAGCGGGGCGTGGGTTTTACCTCCATCAAGAGGGCCCGAACCTGGGTAAAACATCGTGTCCCTTGTCTCATGTTACCATCCGCCTAGGCGCTTGCAGTTGGGACCCCCTACCGAGATCCGCGGTTTGACACCGACAGTGGGTTTTACCTCCATCGAGAGGGCGAACCTAGGTAAACATCTGTGTCCCTTGCTTCCTGTTACCATTAGCCTTGGCCTTGCAGATCGGGACCCCCTACCCGAGATCCGCCGGTTTTGACACCGACATTGGTGCTTTCATTGAGAGTTCCTCTGTGCTGTCGCCGTCAGGCTCGATGGCCCCTTCAATCATCATCGAGGATGCTGTCCAGGGCGAGACTTTCCTCCCCCGCAGTAGCCTCGGATCTAAATCCGGACCATGCCGCGTTGCCTGGGGACGGAGGACTGGACCCCACCATGCAGGCCGCACACTTATCGGCGATGGAGCCGAACACGGGCCTTACCTTTACGGTGGCCTATGACTCCGGACCCCCGGATTCGTATCCGGATGTTGAGTCCGGTCCGCGCACTCCCGAGCCAGGTTGGGCTCCGGTAATGGAGTTCACCACCGCGGACATCTTTCAGCACTTGCCCTTTGGCGACATGGTGAACTCGTTGAAAACTCTCTCTTTGACAGAAATTTCTGGGCCAAACTATGTCGATTCGAGTGGGAAGCGGTGACGAAGAAATTCGTTGCCCACCACCACCACTTCATAGCCACGATCGATGATTTAGCCGACATTCCTGACCCGACTCCGAAGACATCGGCCAGTATGGGCGGCGATGCGGAGGAGATCCGAGAATCTATGGGCGCGGACTTCCCCTCGTCACCACGACATATACATAGTGAATCGCCCAAAGAGGAGAAAGCGACAATCGGACGATAAAACCCCGGACAAAAGCCAAGCGGCGGCGCGAGCGCTATTCTAAGTCCAGCAACGGTAAAAATAGTGACAAGAGCACGGAGGATCCACACTATAATCAACTCCGGAGGCAACAACGACCATACGGACCAGCGATGGGCGGGGCGAACCAGGTCACCACGAACACAGTTCGGAGGAGGCGCCCAAGGACAATGATCCCGATGGGCGAGGTCATCAAAAAAAAGCAGGACAGGAAAAGCGGTCCGGATAACGATGAAAGCCGAAAAACACATGGAGCAGAGATAACCTCCACGAAAGCTTATGGCCACGCAAGAGGTGTAAAAGCGAAGCAATGGCTCAAAGCAGCGAGAAGCGCTCAACGCAGATGGAATAAAGTGCTGAACCTTTGAAGAAAGATACGGCAATGATCGCCACACAAGAGCTATCCAAAGCATAAGCTCTGCCGAATTGACGGCGAAGTTGCACCACTTCATAACGCAACAAAGCGGCTACGGCGCCAGCGCCACGATCACGTGAACACCTGAATGAGAAAACCGGCGTGGCCAGGTCCATTCACGGATCCAAAGGACACACCCGGCGAGGACTATGGTCACCAAAATGACTACATTAATCGAAAACCAGTCCGGAGTAAACACGGACACAACAACAACCGACGACATGCCAAAACACATCCAGTGCGGAGGGCTGCTCACCCCCATGCTTTACCGATGAAATCTTGGACCATGAATTTTCACGGGGCTTTAAACTGTGAACATAGAAACATACAGCGTAACGATAGACCGAGGGTGCGGATCGAGACTTTATCCTGCACATACATATGGCTCGTGAGGATGACCTTCACGCCATTAAATACCTCCCCCTCAAACTAAAGGGACCAGCTCGGCACTGGTTGAAAAGTCTCCCCGAAAACTCTATTGGGAGCTGGGAGGAACTTGAGGACGCTTTCAGGGCCAATTTTCAAGGGACTTAAGTCCGGCCTCCGGATGCTGACGACTTAAGCCACATAGTCCAACAGCCCGGAGTGTCCGCACGCAAGCTTTGGAACAGATTCCTCACTAAGAAGAATCAAATTGTTGACTGTCCGGATGCCGAAGCCTTAGCGGCATTCAAACACAGCATCCGTGACGAGTGGCTCGCGGACACCTTAGCCAAGAAAAACCAAGGACAATGGCAACCCTAACAAGCCTTATGACCCGCTTTGCGGCGGGAGAAGATAGCTGGCTAGCTCCAGTAAAGGCACCAGCGACCCGGCACATCGAAATAAGGGATGGCAATGGGAAGCCACGGTGTCATAAAACAAACACCAAAACAAGGAAGAGAACCGGATAACCACGACGGTTAATGCGGATTCAGGGGCTCTCGACCTAATCAGCAAAACAAGCCATCTAAAGGCAGCAAAGAGGGACCGTCCGGTCTGAATAAAGTCCTAGATAGACTATGCCAAATTCATGGCACCCCTGACAAACCTGCAAACCACACGCACGGAGAGTGCTGGGTCTTCAAGAAGGCCGGCAAATTAAATGCTGAACACAAGGAAAGGTAAACACCAAGTGAAGACGAGGATGAACCTCGCCAGCCGAACAATGAAGGACAGAAAAAATTCCCGCTAGAGAGGTTAAAACAGTGAACATGATCCACGCGACTCGCACATCCATGAGGAGACACAAACGCGCGCATAGAGACGCGCTCGATATAGAACCCATCGTACTCACGCCTAACTACTGGATGCCTTATCCGATCACTTTCGATAACTCGGATGACCGAACTAGTATTCGGTGCGGAGGATCAAAGGCCTTGGTGCTTGACCCGATAATCGACGGATACCGTCTCACCCGCGTCCTTATGGATGGCGGTAGCAGTCTCAATTTAATATATGAGGACACATCCGCGAGGATGAGATAGACCCATCCGAATTGACCAAAAACAACACCACCTTTGAAGGGTGATACGGCGTTGAAGCCCACAGCAAAGGGCTCCATCGCCTTTGGAGGTAACATTCGGCTCGCCGAGCAACTCGAAGCGAAGAACTACTCTTCATCGCCGCACCCTTCAGCGACTATCACGCGGTGCTTTCGGAAGAAGCGGCCTTCGCCGCTTCAGCGCATTGCCGCACTATGGCTACATTACACTTAAGATGCCCGATCCGTGGCGTCATCACCGTTAGCGGACTAACAAAGCGCTCGTCACGGGCGGAAGGAACGCGATGGCCCTCGCGGCGGACTATAGCGGCCTCCAACATAAGAAAACATGACTGGTCATTAAAGGCCACAGACTCGGCTAGGCGAGTGCGGTCACCGGATAAAATTGAACGAGGGCACGTATATATAATCCATGGTGGATACGGGGCTATAAATATTGACACAGTCCATAGTTGGCTCGACCTTATGGACAGGCCAACATCTTACACTTTATTATCCCGCATACTTCGTTGTACTCTTCTACAAGTTTTCCTTTTTCCATAGACAACGTTAGCACGATACCCTTCGAGGATCGGCTGCGGAGGCAAAAGCGCGGGCGTGCAGCAGGGCCCGTTCAACAGGTTTATTTTTAGATTAAGCCCTTGTGTAAACCTTTTATTGCCTCTTGTTGTTTAACCATCCCATGGGTTCCATACCCATAGAGATCTGCCGTTTTGGCATCTCGCCATGATGATTAACGCGTGCACGGAAAAACAGGGTTTATAATGAATGGGCATTCTTGAGCCCATCGACTATTATAAAGTCCGAATAACCTCAGGAGTGTTCGGCGTCACGAATTTGGCCTTATATGCAGCAGCTCCGAATCATGTCTTTGGTCAAATGTTGGGTTTGCCCGGCTCCTGGGTTTGCCGCCTTACATTCCCTTACTATCGGCTAAGGTGGCCAAAGGAGAACTACTACGATTGTGCCCTGGTTATTCCGGACGAACACCTTAGTAGAGAAAGCCGAAAACTAACTATCATGATATAGCGAGAGACTGTTCAACCACTCGAAGACTCATCGGAATCTTTAGGATCCCTCCGCATTAACGGAGGACCGTTTCCAGTCATGTACACACAGCGCCCGTATTCGGATGCGTGAAGGTACCGGGGCTACATAGTAGCCCCAACATTACCTCCATGGCTAGCGAAAGTGTTACAGCTATATAGTCTGGTTGCCTAGTTAAGCGTGCGGTCACCTCCTACATGGACCAAGGCGTTGGATCAAGTGTCATTAAGCATATTTTTGCGAACACCCCGCATTGTTTGCGTGGGGCTGAAACCGACATTGCTATCTTCGGATTACACATGTATATATATATATATATATATATATATATATATATATATATATATATATATATATATATATATATATATATATATATATATAGCGGACATACGAGGACACAACAATACTTTCGGGCAAAAAGTATAAATATAGCCTCATAACCAAACTAACATTGTTTTTACAATGATTCGACTCATCACTCGAATAAGACATTCTTCGAGCACTGCGCTTCTATTACGCGGGCACCTTCTGTGACCTACACCAAGTAGTGCTCGGCCGGATACTGGCCCCCCGCCAGATCTTGGGTCGCTATAATATTGGCCTCCATATCCGTCCAATACACTTTAACGCGGGCAAGAGCCATCTGTGCACCCTCTATGCACGCCGACCTCCTCATGGCATCGATCCGAGGCACGGCCCCAAGGAATTGCTGCACCAAGCCAAAGTAAATATCCGGCTTAAGCCCTTCCGGCCAAAGATGGTCTATCACAGACCGCATTGCAAGACCGGCCAGCCTGTGAAGCTCCGCTACAGCAGCCATCTTGTCATTTAATGGCAGCGAGCGAGTGGGAGCATTGAATTGCGACCAGAAAAGCTTCTCCACTCCCTTATCACCCTGACCCTCGAAGAACTTGGCGTCGGCGTACTCTTCGCCAAATCCGCATCTGGCGTTCGCGGAGACTCCGGTGCCCATCGGGGCGTGCCGGATCGAAAAACTTCGTCCGCAGCAAGTAGGAACCTCCAGCCACGATTTTACCGGCCTGTTGAAGCTCCTCCTGCGCACCCCTGAGCTCGGTCCGTATTTCCTTGGTGGCATTGCGTGCCTTGTCCAACTCGGCCAAGCTATCCTTATGCTCCTTTTCAAGGAGCTCATACCGGTAAGCGGCATTTTTTAACTCAATAGACATCTCGGCCATCTTTTCCTCGCTTCGGCGATGAGCAGCATGTTCGGCTCTCAGTTCCTCAGCCGCCTTTAGGGCAGCCGCATTGCTAACCCGAGCTTGTTCCTTGGCTTGGACAAGTTCTGCCCTCAGGGCCTCCACGGCAGCAGCACCATCTGCAGTCCGGACATATTACATTAATATCATGCCGCCTCCATATTTTCCTATACAAAGGAAGGCAGAGCACATACCTTGTGACTTGTCTAGCCGCTCGTTCACCAGCGTGATATCGGCATCAATCGATCGAATCTGCCTGGTCAGTTCGGAAACTTCCATGGACTCGTCGGCGGCCGGACTCACAGGTACCTGCACATATTTATAGCGTAATAATTGATTTATGATCCCCCGTTTTCCCCCTAGGGCGGGCAACCAGAGTCTCAGGGGCTACTATCTATATGGAGCACACCTAACGCGTGCCTCACAGCCAAAAACAATGTATTATTCACTACATACCTCAAAGCCTCTGAGATGACTTGCAAATGCTTCATTCAAACCGCTTGTAGCGGACGAAATCTTCTTGAGCACCGCGCTAATTAATGAGCGGTGCTCCTCCGAAAGTGGCTTCGCTCCAGTGGGCCAGCGATCGTCGGCGGACATCGGTATGTCGGACCCTTCCCATCGTCCCTTGTGGGAGCCAAGCGCTCCGAGCTCAGGGCGGCTGACGCGTTGGCCTCCGGCTTCGGCAGATCCGGTCTACTCTGTGACGACACTTCGGCGTCGCCCGCTTCGCGAGCCAGAGAGGTAGGTGGGGTCTCGTTCTCCATCATCTCCGGAGGAAGGTCCCCCAAAGACGAACTCTGTTGAGAAGGGCTGCTAGCCAGACTGCGATAGACGAATCCTGGTTATTGATCTAGGAGGAACGCAGTACCTTCAAATCAAAAATTAACTTACAGCTCGGTGGATGGCTGGCCCGTTGGTGGGCACGATGCGGTGAGGGTGCCCATTGAGGTAGAGCCCCCTGGTGTTATCTTTTTCCCTGGTTTGGGCATCTCCGTCTCGAAACTTGGGCCCTCTTCTTCCAGCGGGAGGAGGCCTTAGCCTCCCTTCCGACTATCCTCCTTGGGGAAGTACCAATTCCCGGTTGGGATCACGTAGCATATGGGGTTCGGTTTCTTTGTTCCGCCCTTGTCTTTCCCGAGGGCATTCTCGCTAAGTACCGGTCGAGCATCTTGGCCATGGTGGGGAGGCGAGCCTTGGGAAGTGGCGCGGACACTGATTCTCTCAGCCTTGCTGAGCCATTCTGAGCGAGGATGATTTTAGAATAAACACTTACGACAAATAAAAACACGGTGTCCGGTATCAAATTTACTTACTTGGGTATCTAGGCGATTGCAGCTTAGGCCCGCATCCTTGGTGGTGTCCGGACACTTTACTTTCCGTCCAGAAGAATAATTTGCACATCTCTTGAGCTTCAAGCCGAAGAAGTGCTTGACGATCCATGGGCCCTCGGTTGAAATCCCACATCCGGAGAGGCGGCGTTAACTGCAACAACATCCGCGGATTAACATCACTTGCATTATCTTGTGAGGTTAATGTCCCTCTCAAAGCTCCGGATGCGGTTCTGCAGCCTTGGTACATCACCGGGGCCCCAATTCCGTCCTCGTCTGTCCAAGGCGCCAACTGCTGACGGAGGGCCGAGCAAAACTCGGGGCAGCCACCCACTTTGTGCCTCGGGGCCGTGACATAAAACCACCTCCGCTGCCATACATCGGATACTTCTGGGAAAGAACCCTCTGGCCATGGGGCATCGGTGTTCCTGCTTATTACAGCACCTCCACACTCTGCATGTCGCCCCTCGATCATCTTCGGCTTCACATTGATGGTCTTGATCCATAGGCCGAAGTGTGGGATGACGTGGAGGAAGGCCTCGCACACTATAATGAACAACGAGATGTGGAGGATAGCGTATGGAGCCAGATCGTGAAAATCCAACCCACAATAGAACATGAGCCCCCTCACAAAGGGATCGAGGGTGAAGCCCAGGCCGCGGAGGAAGTGCGGGACAAAGACGACACACTCATTAGGCTCCGGTGTTGGGATGACCTGCCCGGACCTTGAAGAAGCTGTGCTGGATGTCGGTGGTCGGTATCCGACCTCCTAAGCCGCAATGTCGTACTCTTGGATCGAGGCCACCCATTGGCCTTGAGGACAGATCCGGACATATCGGCGGATCTGGGGTGTTGAGGCTTAGGTTTCGGGTGTTAGAACTCGACGTACAGGAAGGCGCGAGGAAGTTGGAAAAGAGGCATAGGCCTCGACCCCTTTTTATAAAGGGGATGAATATCAAGAGTCCCTGGAGCGGCCGTTTGAGGCTTATCTAAAAGCACGCGGAGTTATACCAACGGCCGTCGTGGGGTTGCGTGCGCCCATATTGATGGAAAAATCCCGTAATAAGTGGAACACGATCTCTGCCCCGATGGGCGTGCCAATAAAACTGCCTCGTAATGCGAGTCGTCATGGGGTAAGAAACACCGGTTCGTGTTGGACCAGGCCACGATGCATGAAGACTGCCAGCAAATCAAGTTTATGCCATAGGAAGACCATCTTGTGGATCCGGACACGGTTTAAGTGTTCGATAATTATTTTGGAGTATTCGGAGGAGGAACCCGCCCTGCAATGCCGAAGACAAGACCACGCGCCGGACTCATCGTCATTGAAGCCTGGTTCGAGGGGAGCTCTTTGAGGAGTCTTGGATTAGGGGTATCCGGACAGCCGGACTGTGTACAACGTCCGTACTATTGAAGCGTGAAGATACAAGACTCAAGACTTCGGCCCGTGTCCGGATGGGACTTTCCTTGGCGTGGAAGGCAAGCTTGGCGATCCGCATATTATATTTCCTTCCTTGTAACCAACTCCATATAAACCCTAGCCCTCTCCGGTGTCTATATAAAGCTGGAGAGGTTGGTCCTAGAAGGCGATCACAATTACAATCGTACCATCATAGGCTAGCTCTTAGGGTTTAGCCTCTCTGATCTCATGGTAGATCTACTCTTGTACTACCCATATCATCAATATTAATCAAGCAGGAAGTAGGGTTTTACCTCCATCGAGAGGGCTGAACACAGGTAAACATCTGTGTCCCTTGCTTCCTGTTACCATCATCCTTGACGCACAGATCGGGACCCCCTACCCGAGATCCGCCGGTTTTGACACCGACAGGCCTCATGATTTGAAATATGTGCCACACACTGCTATTAAATCTCAAGCACTGGTGGATTTCATCAATGATTGGACAGAGCTCCAGACGCCGGAGGAGAAGCCGGATAACACATATTGGACTATTCATTTTGACGGATCCAGGCAGTTGGAAGGCTCGGGGGCTGGAGTCGTTTTAACTTCCCCTCAAGGTGACAAATTTTGCTATGTGCGTCGGCTCATGTTTCCTTGTACTAACAATGGAGCTGAATATGAGGCCTTACTCCATGGTCTTCGGATGGCCAAAGAGATGAATTTGAGCCGAGTAAGGTGTTTGGGCGATTCAGATCTTGTGGCTCAACAGGTGTCAGGCAAGCGGGACTCCAAGGACCCCCTCATGGCGGCTTATTGTCACGAAGTTGATGTTGTAGCAGGGCACTTCAAGGGTTATCAAATGGAGCACGTTGATCGAAGGAAGAATGAGGCGGCTGATGCTTTAAGCTGGCTGGGATCTCAACGTAAGCCTGTACCGCCTAACACCTTTTTGGATGTTTTACATAATCCTTCTGTCAAGTTATCCACAAAGGAAGACTTAGCTGTTCCAGACCCGGAAGCACAATTGGTGGCAGCTCTTCACATCATCCCGGATTGGACAGTGCCATATTTGGCTTACATGACCCGGGGAGAGTTGCCCGAGGATGAGACCTTGGTGAGACAAATCACCCGGCGGTCGAAGTCCATGACAATTGTTCATGGTGAGCTGCATCATCGCAGTGTCATTGGGGCATTTCAACATTGTGTATCGCCTGCGGAAGGTCAGGAAATACTTCGGAAGATCCATGAAGGCGATTGTGGTCATTGAGGGAGTCCTGGATTAAGGGGTATCCGAACAGCCGGACTGTATACGACGTCCGGACTATTGAAGCGTGAAGATACAAGACTCAAGACTTCGGCCCGTGCCCGGAGGGGACTTTCCTTGGCGTGGAAGGGAAGCTTGGCGATCCGGATATTATATTTCCTTCCTTGTAACCAACTCCATGTAAACCCTATCCCTCTCCGGTGCCTATATAAACGGAGAGGTTGAATCCTAGAAGGCCGATCACAATTACATTCATACCATCATAGGCTAGCTCCTAGGGTTTAGCCTCTATGATCTCGTGGTAGATCTACTCTTGTACTACCCATATCATCAATATTAATCAAGCAAGAAGTAGGGTTTTACCTCCATCGAGAGGGCCGAACCTGGGTAAACATCCGTGTCCCTTACTTCTTGTTACCATCAGCCTTGACGCACAGATCAGGACCCCCTACCCGAGATCCGCCGATTTTGACACCGACATTGGTGCTTTCATTGAGAGTTCCTCTGTGTCGTCGCTGTCAGGCTCGATGGCTCGTCTTATCGTCAAAGACAACGTTACTTCGGAGGGGGCTCTGGCTGTAGGCTAGACGCTCCGGCTTGGTGGCTTTATCATGGCCGCCCCATCGGCGGTGGCGCCAACGATGACTTCTCGGGTCGTCGATCATAACCTCCGCGTCAGTTCGTAATTTGCCAAACATATCGATCCAATGGAGCTCTCCTCCCTTAACGAACTCTTGGATCACATCACCGCTCTGGGAGTCGCTACAGACTCTGAACGGATTGGGCTTAAACCCGACCCGAGCGACATCAGGTCCCCGCCGGCCACCCACGAGATAGCGATAGTGGAGGAACCACACGCGGATTGCCCCTCAACTTTGAGGACAAGTTGTATTTGGATCACCGAACTCCTTGAGCCAAAGACCTGCTCAACGGAAAACCTGACCCAGGTCCCGGACTTAGAATCGGGCATCGGGTCGAAGAGATTGGGAACCCCAGATCCTGAGCTGTTTAGCTCGTGACCGCCCGCGCCCTTGGGCGTTAGATAGGATAAAAATCCGGACTTTAAGCTAGACCTAAACTGTCTCTCCGCATCAGGCAAGAGCCCGAAGCCGTACGCCGCTCTTGGGCAGATTCCTCCTTAAGCTTAACAAGGTCGAGGGACTGCCTTGAAGAGGACATGGTCTCACGTTTACTGCAAAAACTGCTTGCAGACGAAGGACTCCTCAATGCTATAAGCCGCGCGACATAATCGCTTCTCGGACTTGGCAACCATACTACGAAAATCTTGTGCGATGGAAGCGCTTGGAAGACCAAACAGAATTTTGGGATAATCTTGCTCTCGCCAAAACCTTTGTCGAACTAAATGGGCGAACTCTCGTAAGTCGTCAGACCCAATCCCAAGAAAGCGAAGCCCACTCGAGGCAGAGATCTGTATTGGAAAATTGGCTCGACGGGCCATGTAAGCTCCTGACACTCCGGATACACCACCTACTCATAGCCTTAAGGCATGTTCGATACTCCGGCAGGTGGCAAAAGTGGCGAGGATCTTCTTATGGGCCACTGGCGGGACTCGTCCTGCCGGCCGAACCTGTCTGTAATAATAGTCTTTGAGACTTTTCCTCGAACAATAGGCATAGCGAGCTTCGTGAAGCTTAGCTGAAATTACCATGTGGCAAAAATAAACCCTTGGAACGACACTGCTATAACTTTTAACGCCGGTGACGAACCTCGATCCCGGACTGTCCGGGCGCCGGCCGCTCTGGTTCTTAGCCCAATTGTGGACGGATTTCGGCTCACCAAAGTGCTCATGGACAGTGGAAGCGGATTAAATCTGATCTATGAAGAGACACTCAGCAAGATGGAAATTGACAAAGGTCGTATTGAACAAAGTGGTACAACCTTCAGGGGAATTATCCCTAGTCGGGAAGCACGGTGTGTAGGAAAAATCACACTTGACGTAGTGTTCGGCACCCTGGAGAATTATAGGTCCGGAGAAATCACATTCCAAGTAGCCCCTTCAGCAGCGGATACCATGCCCTTTTAGGGCGGGACGCGTTTGCAAGCTTTCAAGCTATACCCCATTACGGGTACATGAAGCTTAAAATGCCCGGGCCCAATGGAATCATCACTCTAGCCGATGACCGGATGTCACACTTGCAGAAAATAAAACCGCAGCACTAGCCACGGAGGCACTATCAAGAGGCCCTAGCAGCGAAGAGTTGGCAACCTGCAGACCCTTTGTGGACAGGGACGGCGTGATACTAGACAAGCGACCCAAGTCCACCTCATTTAAACCTGCGAGGCGAGATAATCAAATTCCAAGTCCATCCAACGGACCCCATGAAGACAGCTTCCATCGGGACACGGCTGAGCCCATGATTGGCCTTGCTGCTGAATTTCTTACCGAGGTGGGACATTTACTTTGGCACCCATCGGACATGCCGGGCATCCCATGTGATGGCCAAACACAGCCTCAATATTCTAAAAGGATATAAACTAGTCAAGCAAACCACGAGGCGATTCTCGAGCCCAAGCGGCGAACAGCGGGGAAGAGTTAGCCAAGTTACTCGAGGCGGATTCATCGAGAGATATCAAACATCCGGATGGTGGCAAATTTGGTGATGGTACCAAGAAGGACAAATCCTGGCGCCTATCGTGAATTCAAAGACCTCAATAAGGCTTGCCCCAAGGATCCCTTTCCTCCCTCGCATCGATCAAATAATCGATGCCACAGTGAGACACGACTTCATTTGTGTTCTCTCGGCATACTCTGGATACCATCAAATAAAGATGGCAGAGTCTGACCAAGCTGCAATAGCTTTTATAACGCCATATGGCCCTTTTTGCTTCAACACTATGCCCTTCAGGCTCAAGAATGCCGGTGCAACCTATCAACGCATGATTCAAACATGCCTGGAAAAACAAATTGGCAAAATAGTAGAAGCATATGTGGACGACGTGGTCATAAAAACTAGACACGTCGAAACCCTGATAGCTGACCTGAGACTCACATTCGAAAACCTCCGGACATATGACATCAAGTTGAATCCGAAAAAGTGTGTCTTCGGCGTCCCATCAGGGAAAATGCTGGGCTTCATCATTTCCAACAGAGGAATTGAGGCGAATCCGACAAAAATCCGAGCTCTGTCACAGTTGGCTATACCAACAGACCTCAAGCACATCCAAAAGCTAGCCGGATGCGTGGCTGCTCTCAGCCGCTTTATCTCTAGGTCGGGAGAAAAGGCACTACCGTTTTATCGCCTTCTTCGGTGCACCGAACACTTCGTATGGACAGAGGCAGCCGCGGCTGGACTGGATGAAATAAAGACCTTATTGACCCGTAATCCAGTGCTAACAGCGCCGAAGATCGACGAACCTATGCTGTTGTACATAGCTGCAACACATCAAGTCGTAAGCGCGGTGCTCGTCGACGAACGAGAGCCAGCAGATACAAATACCGCTCGAAGCGGTCTACTCGTGTCCACGGCCTAACCCCATGCAAATCCGATACCCACACTATCAAAAAAAGCATCGCGGTGTTCATGGCATCCGGAAGCTCGACACTACTTTCAAGAGTGTTCGATTACGGTGGCCTCAGTACCACTCAATGACATAATAAATAACCGCGATGCTACGGGCGGATTGCCAAGTGGGCTATTGAGCTCCTTCCGTTCGGCATAACGTACAAACCACGGCGGGCCATCAAATCGCAAGTGTTGGCTGACTTAAATCGCGCGAATGAAGCGAACTCCCTAAAAATGCAGGCGCATACTCAAACTGGATCATGCACCCGACAGCTCTAAAATGCTGGCGGATTGGGAGCAGGGTAGTCGACATCTCCCACGGCGACCACGGTCGATCGTCCTCCAAATATTATGCACAGACTCCAACAATGCAGCGAATATGAGGCTCATTGCCGCAGTCTTGGATGGCAGTCTCTATGGGCACTCAATGCCTAGAAGTGCGCGGGAACTCGAACCTCGCAATATCACAGATAAACGGAGATTTTGATGCCAAGGACCCAAAAATGGCAGCCTACCATAATGCCGTCCTCAAAATCTCAGCTCGGTTCGAGGGGCTCGAATTCCACCATGTGGCTCGAGAAAACAATCAAGCGGCGGATGCCCTCGCTCGCATCGGTGCTAAACGCGACCCTGTCCCACCTAACATATTCTTGGAACGGCTGTTCAAGCCATCCGTAGTATGGGAAGGGGAGTCCGGCAACACTAGCACGGACCCGAATACACCCCCGGATTCTGAACCATCAGACACAGTCGGAGGTTCTACCCCCGAAATAATGTCCTCGGCCCACGAAATCATGGCTGTAATCGCCCCGTGGACCGAGCCCTTCTTGGCCTACCTAAATAGGCAGGAGCTCCCCGAAGACCAAAATGAAGCACGCTGCATTGTCCGGCGCTCTAAAGCTTACAAATTCTACGAAGGGGAACTCTACAAGAAAAGCGCTACCGGAGTACTTCAAAGATGCATCTCTGAAGAGGAAGGACGGCAGCTCTTGGCTGAAATCCATGCCGGCCTGGGCGGGCACCACGCCGCGGCTCGGGCATTAGTCAGCAAGGCCTTCCGTACAGGTTTCTATTGGCCGACGGCCCGAGCAGACGCACAAGACCTTGTCCAACATTGCGTCGGTTGCCAGCTCTTTGCCAATCAGAGTCATATGCCCCCTACCGCTCTACAAACAATCCCCATAACTTGGCCCTTTGCGGTCTGGGGGCTGGATATGGTCGAACCTCTTAAAGGGGGAAGCCATAAGAAAAAATACTTATTGGTCATGGTGGACAAAGTCACCAAATGGATAGAAGCTAAACCAGTCAAAACGGCTGAATCCGGACCAGTAATTGACTTCATATCCGGGGTCGTCCACCGATATGGTGTCCCCCACACCATCATCACTGATAATGGCTCAAATTTCACAGCCGACGAAGTGAAAACTTGGTGCGCAAAAATGGGCATCAAGCTCGATTACGCTTCCCTCTACCATCCACAAACTAATGGCCAGGTAGAAGCGGGCAAATGGTCTCATTATGGCGGTATCAAACCCGGCTAGTGCGATCCTTGAGAGTCGGATCGCCTTTGGGTGGAAGGCTTCGACTCCATACTCTGGGGGCTCGCACCCGCCGTCGCACCACGGATACACACCATTTTTATGGTGTGCGGTGTGAAGCAGTTTTACCTGCGACATAATACATGATTCGCCGCAGCGTCGCATGTCTGAAGGAGGAAGCCGAGTTAGATCGGCAGGATTATTTGGGCATACGGAGGAGGGCGTAATGTCATAAAAGCCGTTCCGCATTCTATCGGCAGCGAGGCTCGGCGATACCAAAGCGAGAGAAGTGCGGGCCAAAACTTACAATATTGGCGAGTTAGTTCTCGACTACGGAGAATAAGAAGGACAAACTCAAACCCAAGTGGGAGGGTCCCTTTGTCATTGACAAAGTTATCACCGAGGAGGCGTGCCGCTACGTAATGCATCCGATAACAGACTCGAGCCGAACCCATGGAACGCGGCAAGACTACCACTATAAGAAATATGTCAACTTATGACCTTCTGTCAGTGACCCTCGAAGAATTGGTCATAAATTTATGACCATTTCAGACCAATTGGTCAAAAGCTGTTCGGGGGGGCTCCAAACCCTAAACCATTGCGACCATTTTGGTCAGAAAGGTCGTCATTTCCTCACACGAAAAGGTCATAAAGCAAACAACGCTAGTCTGCTGCCTTATTTCTAGTTGTTAACGACCAATATAGATGGTCATAGCCTTGTAAATTGTGGTGGGTTGCTATGACTAGGCGCCACCTCATCGAGTTTGCCTATGTGTCATGTCCATGTGGCAGTTTTGCCCTAGGTTGTGAAGCAACCTATATTTCTATCATTCCCAAAATTCCCAAAAAATCTCATAAATTCTTTGGGTCATATCTTCGTCAAATATGTAAAACCTTCCTTGCCTAGTTCAAAACTAATTCAAAATATTCATTTTCCTATTCATTCAGAGCAGCACTTTGTGAAGGAAGTACCACTTTGGCATGTCCAAATGGTATCCATTTTCTCTGATGCTTTCCTATGCCCAAATAACCATCCTCCACCAAATGCCAGCTCAATCCATTCATTATTTTGAGCGGCGTCAACATTCGTATTTATGTCCGGTGTGGTGGTTTGCAAAGCAAGTACCACCTAGGCTCCTCCTTTTGAGCTGAAAATTTGTGAAAGCGGTCTTCTTAGTGGCTGATCATCCTCAGCAAAACTCACGCCCATTAGCCATGTACATTTCCGTACCGCTAATCAAACACTTGGCTGCAAATTCATGTTTGAGCATCGATTGGTCTCCTCGTGAGAATCTTATGTTGTAATTTTCTTCCTAGCACCAACACAGGAGTGCCCAACCCACTAGACATGCCTAGGCCGCCCAGAACACATGGCAGCATACAGTCACTTGGTGACCACCTTGGCGAACATCTTGAGTTCTGGCAGCTCTAGAGTTGGGGCCCTCGGCCACCGCCCAAACCTCGGCGTATCGCCACCAAACCATGTATTTATGATTAAATAGGTCCTTATGTAACTAGAAATGATTTTTGGAAAAATAAATAGCAAACTATGAGGCAGCTGCAGTTCAAATTTGACCGCTTCCGGTGAATCGGCGAAATTTGTCTTTTCACGAGAGGTAGATCAAAAAATTTACACAGACCATTTTTCAATTGTGCATTAAATATGCCTAGTATTTTATAAAAATAATTTGGTCCAATTTTGCAACAATTATTTGGTAGTTCCTTCACAAAAAAACCTCCTTTCGGGCACTCGAAAAATGGAAAATGGTTTTTCCGTCCAACGAAAATGAAAACTTCCTTAGGTAACATCGTTTGCCATTCCAATATGCACCCTTGTGCAGAATATGAGATCATTTGAACAAACTATGCCATGAATGTGGCCATAAGATTGATCATTTGGCTTGAAAGCCATGAATCTTCACGCATGATAGCTCATTTCTGAGAACACTTTTTTAAAATAATTACCGTATTACAAGTTTGTTATTTTTCTAGGGAACTTGGCCACATATAATGACACAATGTGAAGGTTTCCCAATTTTTTGATTTTTTTGAATTTTTATGCCGGTTTCAAAATGCGGTCAAAGCAATGGGCTTGACCGTTCCTAGCTAGTGGTTGAATCTTGGAATTTTTTGGTCTTTCTCTGATTACATAGATACTTATGTACCTAGAAATGATTTTTGGAAAAATAAATAGCAAACTATGAGGCAGCTGCAGTTCAAATTTGACCGCTTCATTGAATCGTGGAAATTTGTCTTTTCACGAGAGGTGGATAAAAACTTTTTGCATCCAACCATTTTGTCAATTATGCATTAAATATGTCCTAGTATTTTAGAAAATTGATTTGGTCCAATTTTGTAACAATTATTTGGTAGTTCCTTCACAAAAAACCTCCTTTTGGGCACTCGAAAAATGAAAATGGTTTTTCGTCCAAAAAAAAATGAAAACTTCCTTAGGCAACATTGTTTGCCATTCCAATATGCACCCTTGTGCACAATATGAGATCATTTGAACAAACTATGCCACGGATGTGGCCACAAGATTGATCATTTGGCCTGAAAGCCATGAATCTTGAGATGATAGCTCATTTACGAGAACACTTTGTTAAAATAATTACCGTATTGCAAGTTTGTTATTTTTCCTGGGAACTTGGTCACATATAATGACACAATCTGAAGGTTTTCCAATTTTTATT
The DNA here is from genome assembly GCA_021605205.1 of Aegilops longissima. NCBI lineage: Eukaryota > Viridiplantae > Streptophyta > Magnoliopsida > Poales > Poaceae > Aegilops > Aegilops longissima. The sequence goes on along the minus strand of CM038678.1, from coordinate 730,922,036 downwards.
TTTTTGAATTTTTATACTGTTTCAAAATCACGGTCAAAGCGGTGGGCTTGACCGTTCCTAGCTAGTGGTTGAATCTTGGAATTTTTTGGTGTTTCTCTGATTAAATAGATACTTATGTACCTAGAAATGATTTTTGGAAAAAATAAATAGCAAACTATGAGGCAGCTGCAGTTCAAATTTGACCCGCTTCCAGCTGAATCGGCAGAAATTTGTCTTTTTCACGAGAGGTGGATAAAAAAACTTTTTGCACCCAACCATTTTGTCAATTATGCATTAAATATGTCCTAGTATTTTAGAAAATTGATTTGGATCAATTTTGTAACAATTATTTGGTAGTTCCTTCACAAAAAAAACCTTCTTTTGGGCACTCGAAAAATGAAAAATGGTTTTTTCGTCCAAAAAAATGAAAACTTCCTTAGGCAACATTGTTTGCCATTCCAATATGCACCCTTGTGCACAATATGAGATCATTTGAACAAACTATGCCACGAATGTGGCCACAAGATTGATCATTTGGCTTGAAAGCCATGAATCTTGAGAGATGATAGCTCATTTCTGAGAACATTTTTTTAAAATAATTACCGTATTGCAAGTTTCTTATTTTTCCTGGGAACTTGGTGACATATAATGACACAATGCGAAGGTTTTCCAACTTTCTAATTTTTTTTGAATTTTTTATGCCTGTTTCAAAATGCGGTCAAAACGGCGGGCTTGACCGTTCCTAGCTAGTGGTTGAATCTTGGAATTTTTTTGGTGTTTCTCTGATTAAATAGATACTTATGTACCTAGAAATGATTTTTGGAAAAAATAAATAGCAAACTATGAGGCAACTGCAGTTCAAATTTGACCCGCTTCCAGCTTAATCGGCGGAAATTTGTCTTTTTCACGAGAGGTGGATAAAAACTTTTTGCACCCAACCATTTTGTCAATTATGCATTAAATATGTCCTAGTATTTTAGAAAATTGATTTGGTCCAATTTTGTAACAATTATTTGGTAGTTCCTTCACAAAAAAACCTCCTTTTGGGCACTCGAAAAATGAAAAATGGTTTTTTCGTCCAAAAAAAATGAAAACTTCCTTACGCAACATTGTTTGCCATTCCAATATGCACCCTTGTGCACAATATGAGATCATTTGAACAAACTATGCCACGAATGTGGCCACAAGATTGATCATTTGGCTTGAAAGCCATGAATCTTCAGAGATGATAGCTCATTTCTGAGAACACTTTTTAAAATAATTGTCGTATTCCAAGTTTGTTATTTTTCCTGGAAACTTGGTCACATATAATGACACAATCGGAGGTTTTCCAATTTTTGATTTTTTGAATTTTTCATGCCCGTTTCAAAATCACGGTCAAAAGCAGGAATGACCGGTCCTAGCTAGTGGTTGAATCTTGGAATTTTTCTGGTGTTTCTCTGATTAAATAGATACTTATTTACCTAGAAATGATTTTTGGAAAAAATAAAGAGCAAACTATGAGGCACCTGCAGTTCAAATTTGACCCGCTTCGGTGAATCGGCGAGAATTTGTCTTTTCACGAGAGGTGGATCAAAATTTTGACACCCAACCATTTTGTCAATTGTGCATTATATATGGCCTAGTATTTTATAAAATTGATTAGGTCTAATTTTACAACAAATATATGATAGGTCCTTCACAAAAAAACTCATTTTGGGCACTTTCGAAAAAATGGAAAATTAATTTTAAATGGATCAAAAGCATTTTACATAAAATCATTTGGTCAATTATACATACAATTTGGTCTAATACATAGAGTTGGTAGGTTCGTCACAACAAAACTATTTTTATACTTCAACAACGAAAATGCTTTTCTCTGCAAAAGAACTTATTTTTAATCATTTCGACCTATTTATATGGTCATAAAATCATCAAGGCCTTTATTGCATTCTGATTGGTCCACGAGCACCTCACGCGGATCATGCCCGACCACCGTTGGATAGGCACTGGATCCGGCGGCAGCCCTCTTCCCCACCCCTCTACCCCTCATCCTCTCATCCCCTCCGAATCAACGCAGCTCTCGTCCAAACCCTACCGCGCCATCCTCCGTGCGCGCCCTTCATCGATTCCGCCCAACACTTGATCCTTCCACCTCTTCCACCCATCCCTTGCCGCCACCCACCTTCGCCACCGACCAGTCCCCTCGCCGCCACCCACCTCCGCCACACCTCCCTTCCCACCTTAGATCCTCTCCCCTCTCCCCTCCCAGATCCAACTTCCCCCGCCGCCTCCGGCGCAATCCCAGCGACCTAAGGCGGGATTCGCAGTGCCAGCAGACCTACACCCGTCACCGGCCATGGGCGGTGGCCCTCTCCCATGCGGCGGCAGCGGACGAGACCTACACCGTCCGTCCTTCTCCTTTCCTCTGTCTCTCTCTCTCCCTCACGCATCTTCCCTCTCTCTGGTACATCTACAACAGCCCCGCCATGGATGGCCTCTTCAAAACTCCTGCCGCCGCTGCAGTTCGTCGCGTCGTCGCCCGCAGACCACCCCTACACCTCTGCGGCGGACCTGCTCCACATCTCCTACAACCATGACTACGTCTGCTTCACGACGAGGCAGCTTTCATGGCAGCGCTGGACCTCAGCGCCATCATGCTCGGCGTGATAGGAGGGTGAGTGGAAACGATCGGCAATAGTAATTAGTTGAAGTTGTGATGTGCATCTGTGACTTTCAGTTTGATAAATGGGCGCTGATGCTGCGCTTGCGGTATAAGTGGGACAGCGGTGAGAAGCATCTCAAGCTGAGACCGGGCTGCTCAACATCCGTGCGGGCTCGGCGTGTTACATAATCTGCGGCCAGCCACGGTGTTGCCGCGGTATATATCCTATCTTGTTTCAGCTTCAGTGCATTTCACATAAGTACTATGCTTTACTCGACAGCACTACCTTTCGTACTCTAGTTTGCTAGTTGCATCCAAGGCCATGTATCGAACGCATCAGATTGTCTCCTGCATCCACGATGTAATCTCTAGTAGCGGCACATAGTTTAACCAAGAAGCAAAATACTAGCAAATGTAGCCATAGCTGCAGGATTTGGGATGGGTGGACTTGTTTAATTCACTTAAGAATAATAATGTCCTGTGTAACTACTTCCCTCTCTGCTTAGTTAACTAGCTAGCTCACTGGTTGTTGTTGTGGTGGTTTAGGGTCTGGAGAAGCGCTTGCAGGGGCGATGAGGAGATCGCGCCATCCTTGGCGACAACATCGGCAACCTGGAGCTCATGAAGCGAGAGGTGCGTTTTCTGTAATAATAAATTACGGGGTCTTGATTCTTGGGGCCTCAAAGTGCGGTCGTCTGCTGTGCTGAAATTGTAGAGCTTTGTGTGCTTGCTATGTAGATACAAGAGAGGTGTCTTGTGAAAGGCGGGGAGGGTTCAACAGGACCAAGGCGGGTTCCGTCGCGCGTTCAAAGTCAGCTTCGAGAGTGAGTTGTTGCGTAGATGATGAACACACATGTATTGTTATCTTCTAGGCATGCATGATAGCTGAAAGTGATTACGGACAGCTTCAATGACCGTTGACTGATTAGTTGTTGGTGAACTTGGTGATATTGTGCATGTAGATCATGATGTACCAGCTCTGCAATGGCGTTGCTTTACATCACGAGCAGCGGTGTCGGGACCATGACCTCGAGCCACACAACCTGCTCATGGGTGGATCTTGTTTGGTATCCTCTGGTTTGATCCCAGCAAGAGGTAGTCTTCTCTTCTCTTTATCAACCAAAGGCACTTTCTTTTCTCATGGATGGATGGGACTCCATTAATTTAGTATCAATTTAGGTGTTAGTATGCTATTGATGCTCGTGTTGATGCCATGCTTTTTGTCTTGTCATGTCACGAAATTAAGTGGCAGCATCAAATGCAAATCTATTAGTGTTGTTAAACTGCTTTGGTAGGCTAGCTACAAACTGACTTGTTATTTTCTTCTCTAGCAAATTGTATACATGAATCTCTAGTTGGCCATAAATTTGACATATTGATTTACATATGCATACACATGACTATTTCTGTACACTGAATATTTAAGCTTCTGCCTAGCTTACCAAAATTATGTTTACAGAGCTGCATGTTTTAACACTAGAAATCAGTTTCTCTAGCATATATAATAGAAATACAGAAGTGCTTCTTTCCATATTAGAGCTGTGCTTGGCTAATTTTTCCATGTGATGACTACCACTTTTACAGGTAAGGCTGATGGTTTCGGATATACTCGTAAAGAAGAGTTGTACAATGCATGTGCTACTCTTAAGGTACTTGGGGTCCTTCACTTCTCCATAGTAGATTGTTTCCAGCCTTTGAACTCCTAGGAGATTTTAACACAAATTGTAACAGATGATTCCCTTAATAGACAATGCATGTGCTACTCTTAAGAATTTAATAAGTGCATGCTATATTGTTGCTTACTAGGCCAGAAGTGTTTTTTTATGCTAGAAGTCATTAGTAGATCATGAGCATAGTGAAGCCTAGAATTGCTGCTGCACAAATAGATTGCTTGCCACTTTGCTACCTGAAACAGAGCCTCGATTCCATTCAGACGCTTTTCTGACTCTTTATTTATTAGCGGCCCGTGTAAGAACAAAAAAAATAAAGCTCCAATTAAGTATGGTATTTTGTTTTTATTTCATGCTCTTTGTAGCTGACGGGTTGGGCTGTGCTTGGATGGGCCATGTTGTAGCTTACAGACATTCTGCATACTAACTCAGCCTTCGTATTACAAGTTTAAAAAGAATTGCTGCGTAGTTCACAAACACAGGACTAAACATTTCATTATTTTTGCTCTTGGCGACTTTTACTTGGACTTTCGGTTTCAATAAGCCACATCCTTGTATAAAACTTAACCTTTGTCATGCACCTTTTTGCGTATGCCTATGATAGGGTTAGGACTTGCCGCACCTTTAGAGTTGAAAATGTGATGATTTAGCTCACTTTCTTAGCGTGATGTTGCTGCTGTACTCCATAAATTACTGAACATTTGTTAAAACTCCAAAATACAGTATTTGCTCTGGCCTATTAGTGTTAGCAGTATTTGCAAGCTGGAGTATTTAGAGATTTAGTTTCCTACTCCAAATTTTGTATGTTTTTGATGTGAAAGCAGCTTATGCATGACTAAGTGTTAAGTTGATACAATTTTGAGTCTGCACTGCTGTATGTTTTTGATGTGAAACACTTATGCATGACTAAGTGTTAAGTTGATACAATTTCTTTGATAGACAAGCATGGAAATATGTATTAACTTTCCTGAAAGTAGATAAGCATGACAATTCTGTTCAATTCTGATTTCTTTTGTAGTCAATTATGTTCAACTGATTTCTGAATATTTCTGATGTGACATGTGGCCAGTACAGGCGATCGGCATCCTCTGGTGGCGCTGCTCCTCACAAAGTGTTGAAGTTGGATTACCGCCTCATGTTGATGGCATTGTTTCTTTTGGTGATCTAATGTAAGCAGGTTCTTCTGCTGCTGTGATGGAGCGCACCACAACTTTAGTTGATGTGTATCTGTTTTTGCTTGTTTTAGTTGAGGTTGGACGGGCAGACTTGTATGTGCTGTTGTGTGTATTTGGATGAATGATTTCTGAATTTAATCATTTAATTGAGAGAATTATTGAGTGTTTGTTGTTCAAATGTGTAAACTGGAAATCAGGGAATAATAAAAAGACCAAATGGTCTACTGGATCAAAAATGCTACAGCCCAAATAATAGTGGGCTGGAACATTGTGCATTTCTGTAAAACCTTACAAAAAGGCCTAATGAAATGGTTTGCAAAAGGGCCATGGCCTAGAAAATTAAAAGGCCGAATTGTAGGGCGTGGCCCATGTAGCCGACCAAAAATTCACATGAAAAAAACAATAAAAAGGCCGAATTAATGGGCTCGGCCCATGTAGAAAACCGAATTGGACGGGTTGAATCTTGTGCCACATCACTTGCCATCTTTGGATGCCTCGTGGCTTGGGGAGGTTGCTAGTGACCAAAACGCCACAGTAGGAATATTTTGGTCGTAAACGTCTTTGACCATTCCAGAAGAAAGGTCTCTATAGTCAGTTTAAGACGGCCAGCTTTTGACCTTCTGTCTTTGGTCACAAAAAGGTCGTAAATGGAAATTTGTGACCTTTCAGTGACCAATAGTGGTGGTCACAAGTTGACATATTTCTTGTAGTGTACGGAGATTCTACGCCTAGCGCCGAACACAGTGTTGGTCTCCTAACCCCTCCCTTTGAATTATGCCCCATCCCTTTTTCCTTTCTCGACCTTTTTCTATCTTCACACAAAGTATTCAATACAGTGCGGATTTCCGGATCGCTCTGGCCACACTAAGTGTGTAACCAATACCTGGGGGCTTCCTATACGGAAGCTTAAAATGATTACTCACATGGCTTTTTGCCCGTCGCATATGCATTCTTTTTCCATATGTGCCTTTTCTTCACCATTATATGCATCGATATGACTTAAGATGTTGCCAAGCTGGGTTACTGGCTCTTGTGTTTATGCCCTCGTTCCCGTTAATTGGCTAGGTCATAAGGGAGCACCTCTCGATTATTACTACGGTTCAGCGGATGTGTACCTCAAAGCTGGGTGAAGCGAAAGCTAGCTTCCTTAAGAGAATATTGATTCGGTGAACAAAAGATGTGTTCGTTTATTATAACATGAATCCCGAAGTCTTGTATTACGTGCTATCGTTCGCATGATCCGGACATGTGCATCGTCGCATGCGTACCGGGGAAAGGAACCCTAACGGAACTATTCTCTCGGAAGATGTTTCTTACTATCCATGTAATATAACATTACTAGTTGGGTACTTATGCATTCAAGCACTTATGACCCCTCGCCTTGTTTCCACGCATACCCCGGTTTTGCATAACTGAGTGGGTATTCGGACACACCCCGGACTATAGGGTCCGGGGGCTGAAGCGAAAAGGTCCGCCATGACAAATGATTTTAATCCGGCTAGGGGCTGATCATGCCCATTAATTCACACAGTCATTTGGACTGATTACATTCCTCTTCTATACCATCCAACAGGCTATCTAGCTTACAATCCTGTTGAGAATACTTAGCGGCTAACGCTACTTGGTCATACACCAGACTAACGGGAATTTCTTGCCCATCGGGCCCCACCGGGCCCACTTCGGCCATATGGTTCGCGTCCAGCTTGGTGTAGCGTGTCTTCACCATTTCCTAGGCTTCTCTTGCTCCTTGCCAGCAAGCCGATATCTTCCATAGACGGAAGCGCTGCCGGGCTCCTTGCAGCAGGTCCACAAGTTCCCCCATGCCATTCGGCGATGAAGCGATGGCCAAAAGCACGAGCAACACCTGGATCACTTTCCGAGCTCGCTCGTGCAGTCGCGAAAGGTCTTGCCATAAATCATTTGCAGATGAGGGCATCTCCTCCTCGGGGTGACCCGTTAACATTCCTGCAAGCAAAATTCTTTCAATACACTTCCTCGCCGAACTGTACAACAGTTCTTCTAGGCACTTACTGTAAATGCCGCGTCGAAGCCTCTTGTTCTCCTTCATGGAGTCCGCCAGCTGTCGTGGTTCTAAGTCTGACAGTAGAATGGGGGGTAGGTATGGAGAGGCAAGATCCTAGCTATGGATTAGTTGTATACGCAAGATGTTTACGAGTTCAGGCCCTTCTTGGAGGAAGTAACAGCCCTCGTCTTGGAGCCGGAGGCGGTCGATTGTATTATGTGCGTATGAGTTCTGAGAGTGCGAACCCTTTACCTGAGGAGGGTGGCTTATATAGAGTTCGCGGACCCTCCAGCCCTCGATTATCACGGGATTAAAGTACATTAAGATCTGGAGTTCTTGGTAACGTCCCACATAAAGTGTTATGATGACCATAAAGCCCTTAATGACCGACCGTTTGCGTCTTGGTGGATGTAGATCTCTGGCGATCAGTGGTTGGCTTCACGGTCGAGTGTCTTTAGGTCCGTCGAGTGGAATCCTTCGGTCATTGAAGGTAGTTTCTTCAAGAGATGTCCTTGGGAGGGTACCTTGGACAGGTCCATGACCCTACCCTAGGTACATGGCTTCATCAGTAGCCCCCAAATGGATCGAGGTTTGAGTGGGGAAGGAGTTGAGACCTCTTCCGACCCACTTTTCGTGCGATGAGCACGTCTTTTTTTGGATCAATAAGCTTAGGTGACGACTTCAACTTCTTTTTCAGTCGCCTTGATCCATTCTTTGTATCCGTCGAGTGTGTTTTTCGTACTTGGAGAGCTCCGAACGACAGGACGGAGGAAATCTTCTGTCTGGCGATTTGCTCTATGGCGCGCGGATTTAGCGGGATTCAAATTTTTGGGAAACGAGCGGGGAGGGAGCCGCAGTAATCGGATGGGATAAGGCAGGGACGCCTCGATCTTCGCGCCACCTTTTTCGCCACGTATCGCGCGGGCAACTGTTGTGGGATTTGATAGGATTGCCCGGGCCTACCAGTCAGTCACTCGGAAGCAACCTCATATAAGGCCATGGACGGGGTTTTTTTGAACAATGCATTCCCCTTTCCTCCTCCCTTCCCCAGATTCATCCGCCGCGTGCGATTCTACCTTAGCGCTGCTGCTCTGTGAGCACTTCGCCGGCGATAATGGTGAAGGAGAAGACGGCGGCTTTGGAGTGGGCGAAGAAGGCGACAGCGAAAGTGAAGGGAAGAGCGACCAGTCAGGGCGGATCTTCGTCGAGGGCCGGATTGCCGCAGGGCTGGATCCAGGGCGACTGGATCCGCTCGACGATCAGCCAGAAGGACCTCGACGACATGGCCAATGAGGGACGGATCCCCCATGGATCAGCGCGGCTCCCGGGGAAGGAGTGGGAGCCATAACCTCTAGAGGGTGAGTGTGTTCTCTTAGCCACCCATGTCGACCGCGGGTTCTCTCTGCCGCCTCACCCTTTCTTTCGGGGATTTCTGAACCTCTTTGGTGCACAACTTCACCACTTCACTCCCAACTCCATCGTGTATCTCGCTGCTTTCGTGTCTTTGTGCGAGAATTTCTTGGGTTGCTGGCCTCATTGGGGTCTTTTCAAGCACATATTCACTTGTCGCTCCTAGACGGTGAAAAAGGCCAATCCGAGTGACGAGAGAACTCAAGTGATTCAGATGTGTGGGGGTCTTGGGGTTCAGATGGGAGGAAAAAGTTATTTTCCGGCCATGATCTTACCCAAGTCAGTCCGTGGATGGCAGTCAACTTGGTTCTACTGTAAGGACCAGCCAACGCCAGGGCAGTCGACTGGACTCCCTCACTTTTCCATGGATCGAGTGAGCAAGCCATATTCTTTGAAGGTGATTCTGGAAGAGAGGGCGCAGGTGAAGGTGTTGGTCGAACGAGTTGTCCAGCTCATAAGAGACGAGGTGACTGGCATGGATCTCTTGGAGGTCTTCCTTCGACGATGCATCCAGCCGCTTCAAGCCCGAGACCATCCGATGTGGTTGTACTCCGGCACTGAGGACACCACTCGGATCCACCCGGAGAAGATCGAGGATGCCATGATGGAAAGATGTCTTGGGGGCATCACAGGAAACAAGGACAACCCTCGAGGGGCCAGGAGGATCCCTCCACTCGACCAGTCCTACAAAGTAGACAAGGTCTATTCCTGCATCTTTGATTGTTATCCTGCTTTCTCCATCTTGTTTGCCTCAAATCGGTCGATTGACTTTTCTCTTGTTTGTCGTCTTCCAGGTCACCACTGAGATGTACTCGATGCCCAACGAGGCGCAAGAACCAGTTGAGGAGGAGGAAGGGAGCGGAGGTGAAAGCCAGGAGGAATGGCAATCTGACGGTGCGGAGGACGAAGATAACAACAGCTCCGATGAAGAGGAGGAGGAGGAAGAGGAGGAAGAAGTCGACCCTCCTCGCATGGAAAGGCGGTCCAAGCTCACCCATGACCCATGGTCGGCGTGGCAAGGCTTCTCGCGCTGTCAGGCGGTCGGCAAGCGTCCTCGGACGACCTCTCCGCGCCCGAAAAAGCGCCGAAGCAACCCGGCGGCGCCATCAAAGCCGGCGAAGGTTTTGCCCAAGATGAAGATGGCCATCCCCACCATTTCCGGATGCAATGAGAACTTGTGTTTTCTTGTTCAGCATGGACATACTTTTGGTCGACTTGTTGACTGATCAACTGATTTCTGAAATCTGCAGCGCTGCCACCTCCGAGACCTCAGCCAGGAACGAAGGCCGGGATATGGAAGACGTTGTTACCTCTAACCTTGGTATGATCGCTGTAGTTTCGCTTTTGGCCGAATGGATTTCCGTTTTTAACTTTGAATCTTTCCTGTAGTCCCTCCTCATGTCATTGATCTCCCTGATGATGATGATGAGGCGCCGTTAGGCGGAGGAGGACTAAAAAGGCGCTTCGCCGGCAAGGCCTTTCAGGTTGTATCGATGCACTGGCGCTGGTTCATGAGGGTGGCAACATCACTCGGACTTTGTGTCTTTCTTGTGCGGCAGCGAGTATCCGGCCTTCATCGTCATTGCTGATCCGCCCTCCTTTTCGCCACACACCACGTCCCGAGAGGATCAAGTGGGTGCTGCTCTGAAGCTATCGCCCGAGGGGATCATGATGGAGCAAGTGAAGGTGGTCGGGAGGCCAGCCAGGCGGCCTATGATGCCAGCTCAGCTCTTGAGCAATGTCGAGTTAGTTGATCACCACTTGTTACTGTTAGGATATGCTACGAAAACTCTTCTTTCTAAAGATCTTCGTGTCTGAACACCCTTTGGGTGTGTCGATTGAATTTTTGGATTGGTGGGGGCACGCTGAGTGCACCCTTGGAGTGTAGTCCCGAGACTATGGTGGACTGCTGGCGATCGACCGTAGTCTTTATACTTTAATTTCTTTGTTAACTTCTTCACTCGGTCTGGTGGGACCATGTCGAATGGAATCTTGAAACCAGTGGGGGCACGCTGAGTGCACCCACTGGGTGTAGTCCCCGAGACTATGGTGGACTGCTGGCAGTCGACCGTAGTCTGAAGAACTTTTTTTTGTCTCTTTCGGTCGACTGATTGAACCGAGTCAGTAGAACCAGTGGGGGCACGCTGAGTGCACCCACTGGGTGTAGTCCCCGAGACTACTGTCGAATATTTTGATTCGGTTGTAGTCTTAGAAACGCAACGATTTTTCTTAGTCACTCGGAAGTAACCTATCTTTGATGTCTGTCGATTGACTCTTCGCAGAAATCCTGCGAGCTTGTGGCTCACTATACTGAATTGGAAAACAAACAGATCCAGCTCAACCTTGACTTGAAGCTTGCTCAGGAGAACTTGCAGAAGGCGAGAGACGAAGCAAAAGGTATGGCTGGTGAGAACTTGACGACTGTCTTTGTCTTTCTGCTCCTTCCTAATTCTGATCTCACTGTCATTTTGCAGACAAAATGGAGGAGGCTCTGAAGAAGAAGGATCATGACCTTGCCGAGGCACAGAAAACGGCTTTTGACAAAACCAAGCTCGCGGAAGAAAAGCTATCTTCAGTCGGAAAACTTGAAGAAGAGAACGCCAATCTGAAAGCTGCTCTCGACGCGGCCAACAAGGAGGTTAGCCGACTGAAGAACGACAAGATAGCTCTAGCGACAAAATTTGGTGAATCGAGCGGGAAGAGGAACGATCTGGAGGCTTATCTGGGAGGGCTCGCCAATAAGTTATTCCTCATGCTTGAAGGTAATTCCTCCTATCCGACTAACTTGTTATCACTGACTCATCATAGAACCATTAGCTTGAACTCGAGCTGTGTTTGCAGAATTCTGTCAGAACTTCGGGGAAGAGACTAGTCGAGTGGAGACAAGCCTGGACCCCATTAACTCCCCCATGAAGGATGAAGCCGCCATGAATGTGCCCCGACTGGAGTCTCGTGTCGCTGCTGTGGTGGAATACCTCGCTCGACTGAAGGTTGCGGTGTCGCGGATTGACTCGACACTCTGGCCAGGCGAAACACTTCAAAATGACCTCGAGTCTTTAATGACTCGACTGAATGACATTCCAAGTCGAGTGCGGGAATGGAAAAAGTCTTACGCGGATCTTGGTGCCGATGTTGCTCTATCCTGGTCGCGTTCACTGCAGGGGCGAGAGGAAAGGTTGGCGTCCACCAAAGTTTCCAATACCAAGAAATCGACTTCCGATCTTTCATGGAGACTTTCATTGATGCTGCCACCGGATCGCTGGCGGGATCGACTGGACCAGTTAAATCGCGCCTTCCGATCCTCCACGAGGAGTAAAAAACTTCTATGATCCGTCTTAAATTTGCCTCGGAATGCCGAGTGATCTTGTAACCGATAAACTTTAACAGGCTTGATGCCTGGGTACTTACGCATCCGTAGGATTTTATCCGAACTTTACTTATCATCGAATATGCTTTCATTTGCCTTCGAGCGAACTTTGTTCTTCACTCGGAATATACTTCAGTGCTCGAGGTGTAGCTCTGAGGTGAAAAATCCAGTCGACCTACACTTCATTGTTCTTGCAGGTAGGGATGGAGCACGGATTGTACTTGTGGGGCAGTTCCGCGGGAGAAGGTAACAGTCGACCTGCACCTCGTCGTCCTTGCGGATCGGGATGGAGCGCACATTGTACTTGTGGCGCAGCTTCGAAGGAGAAGGTAACAGTAGACCTGCACCTCGTTGTCCTTGCGGATTGGAATGGATTTCATACTTAGGCGAGTATTGGACTGCAGCTAAGCCCCCGAGTGGGAGGTTTGCTCTCCACTCGGTAGGATTTTTCAAACGTAGGCGAGTGCTGGACTGCTGCTAAGCCCCCGAGTGGGAGGTTTGCTCTCCGCTCGGCAGGATTTTCAGATACTTAGGCGAGTACTGGACTGCAGCTAAGCCCCCGAGTGGGAGGTTTGCTCTCCACTCGATAGGATTTTCAAACTTAAGTAGTCTTGGACTGCAGCTAAGCCCCAGTGGGAGGTTTACTCTCCACTCGGTGGGATTTTCAAACTTAGGTAGTCTTGGACTGCTGCTAAGCCCCAGTGGGAGGTTTGCTCGGTGGGATTTTTCAAACTTAGGTAGTCTTGGACTGCAGCTAAGCCCCAGTGGGAGGTTTGCTCTCCACTCGGTGGGATTTTATAAACTTAGGCAGGTACTGGACTGCGGCTAAGCCTCCGAGTGGGAGGATTTTTTGTGTCATAGCTCTGAAGGGGAAGGCAACAGTCGACCTGTACCTCGTCGTCCTTGCAAAGCGCACATTGTATTAAATACTTGGCGAGTACTTGGGCTGCAGCTAAGCCCCAGTGGGAGGCTGGCTCACCACTCGGTAGGATTTTAAGCACTTAGGCGAGTACTTGGACTGCAACTAAGCCCCCGAGTGGGAGGCTGGCTCACCACTCGGTAGGATTTTAAACACTTAGGCGAGTACTTGGACTACAGCTAAGCCCCCGAGTGGGAGGCTGGCTCACCACTCGATAGGATTTTAAACACTTAGGCGAGTACTTGGACTGCAGCTAAGCCCCCGAGTGGGAGGCTGGCTCACCACTCGGTAGGATTTTAAACACTTAGGCGAAATGGATTCGCAGCTAAGCCCCCGAGTGGGAGGCTGGCTCACCACTCGGCAGGGATATTTTTACAAAATTAGGCTAATCAGGTTCGCAGCTAAGCCACCCACTGGGGGGAATTTCTTATGTAAACAAAAAGTAATAACAATCACTGGGAAAATTATAACATTCTTGTCTTCGATAAACAAACTACAGAGCTACTTTTATTACATCTCACCCGAGTGAGTACTTAAGTATAAAAGGGGCGGAGCAGCTCCGCATTCCAAGCTCGAGGCTCATCAATCTGGCGATCGACGTTGTAAAGATGGTATGCTCCGTTGTGGAGAACTCTGGTGACGATGAAGGGACCTTCCCAAGTGGGAGCGAGCTTGTGTGGCTTCTGTTGATCCACTTGAAGGACCAAGTCTCCTTCTTGAAAGGTTCGGCTCTTCACATTTCTAGCATGAAATCGACGCAAGTCCTGCTGATAAATGGTCGAGCGGATCAGGGCCATCTCTCTCTCCTCTTCTAGGACGTCGATTGCATCTTGCCGGGCTTGCTCCGCTTCATCTTCAGAGTAGAGTTCAACTCGGGGTGCGTTGTGAAGCAGGTCACTCGACAGAACTGCTTCAGCTCCATAGACCAGAAAGAATGGAGTTCTCCTAGTCGACCGATTAGGAGTGGTCCTCAATCCCCAAAGAACCGATGGAAGTTCATCGACCCATGCTCTTGTTGCATGCTTGAGATCACGCATCAGCCGGGGTTTCAGTCCTTTGAGAATTAGACCGTTTGCTCGTTCTGCTTGTCCATTCACTGGGGGTGAGCAACTGAAGCATAGTCGACTCGCGTGCCCTGAGAGGCACAAAAGGCTTTGAACTTGTCGAAATCGAAGTTTGACCCATTGTCAGTGATGATGCTATGCGGAACTCCATATCTGAATATCAACTCTCTGATGAAACTGATAGTGGTGCACGCATCGAGGTTCTTGATAGGTTTAGCTTCGATCCACTTTGTAAACTTGTCGACTGCCACTAGCAAGTGAGTGAAGCCGCTCCTGCCAGTTCTCAGTAGTCCAATCATATCCAACCCCCAAACAGCGAAGGGCCAGATGAGTGGAATGGTCTTCAAGGCTGAGGCGGGTTTGTGTGACATATTGGAATAGAACTGACACCCTTCACACTTGTCGACTATTTCCTTTGCCATTTCATTTGCTTTTGGCCAGTAAAATCCGCTTTCGGTATGCTTTAGCCACAGTGGTCCAAGAGGACGCATGATGACCACAGGTCCCCGAGTGGATATCATCAAGAATTATCTGACCTTCTTCTGGTGTTATGCATTTCTGGCCGACTCCAGTCGCGCTTTCTCTGTACAACTGTCCCTTGATCACAGTAAAGGCCTTGGATCGGCGGACGATCTGTCGAGCCTCTTCTTCGTTCTCTGGGAGCTCTTTCCTCAGGATATACGCGATGTACGGCACTGTCCAGCCGGGAGTGATGACCACGACTTCCGTGATCAGGTCGACCACAGCAGGGACCTCAACTTCAGTCGGATCAGTGGCACTTTTTGGCTGTGGGGCTTCTTCGGTGAAAGGATCCTCTTGAATTGACGGTGTGTGGATGTGCTCCAAAAACACATCACTGGGAATGGCTTCCCTCTTGGATTCTATTTTCGCCAAATCATCAGCAGCTTGATTTTTCAGTCGGGGTACATGATGAAGCTCTAACCCCTCAAACTTCTTCTCTAGCTTCCTCACTACATTGCAATAACCAGTCATGGCTGGACTTCTGACATTCCACTCCTTCATCACCTGATTAACCACTAGATCTGAGTCGCCATAAACCATGAGGCGACGGACGCCGAGTGAAATGGCCATACGCAACCCATAAAACAGTGCTTCGTATTCTGCTTCATTGTTGGAAGAATCAAAGTGAATCTGGAGCACATATCTGAGCTTATCTCCTCGGGGGGAAACCAACACTACCCACACGGAACCATTCAGCATCTTGGAACCATCAAAGAACATGGTCCGATGCTCCGAGTGAACTTGAGTCAGTAATTGCTGTTCAATCCACTCGGCGATGAAATCTGCTATTGCTTGGGACTTGATGGCTTTATTTGCCTCAAACTTGATATCAAGGGGAAGGAGTTCAATCGCCCATTTAGCCACTTGACCATTGCATCTCATTGTGCAGAATCTCGACAATGGGCGTCGGCGACTATAATGGAATGGTCAGAGAAGTAATGAGCAACCTTCTTCGTGGTCATATAAATCCCATAAACAAGCTTCTGATAATGAGGGTATATTTGTTTTGATGGGGTCAATACTTCAGAAAGATAGTATACTGGGCGCTGAATTTGAAGGCTTTTCCTTCTTCTTCCTTTCGACCGTAAATCTGATCTTGACGACTTGTCCTGTGGCTGCAATGTAAAGCAGCAAAGGCTCTTTGCTGATTGGGGTAGCAAGCACCGGCTGGGTGGAGAGCGAGCTTTTAGCTCTGCAAGCGCTGCATCAACCACGGAGTCCACTCGAACTTGTCGACTTCTTCATCGATCGGTAAAGAGGCAATGCCTTTTCACGAGATGAGAGATGAATCGACTTAAAGCGGCCAAGCATCCGAAGCTTACGGACATCGTGCACTGCGCATTGGGGCATTTCATTGGTGTAGTGCCAACTTTTTCTGGGTTCGCGTCTATTCCTTGTTCGGAAACGAGAAACCCGAGTAACTTTCCGCCAGGAACTCCGAATGTGCACTTTGATGGATTAAGCTGGATATCATACCTCCTGAGATTGGGAAATCTTTCAGCAAGGTCAGTCAACAGGTCGGAAGCTTTCCATGACTTGACCACAATATCATCCATGTATGCTTCCACATTCCGACTGATTTGAGTGAGCAAACACTTCTGAATCACCCTCATGAACGTGGCTCCGGCATTCTTAAGGCCGAATGGTATGATGACATAACAGAAGCACCCGAATGGAGATATGAAAGCTGTTTTGATCTTGTCGGGTCCATACAGACGGATCTGATGGTAACCGGAATAGGCATCTAGGAAAGACAACCGCTCACATCCCGCAGTCGAGTCGACTATTTGGTCGATGCGGAGGAGAGGAAAATGATCATTCGGGCAGGCCCGATTGATATGTTTGAAGTCGATGCACATGCGAAGTGACTTGTCCTTCTTAGGGACCATGACAACATTGGCGAGCCACTCGGAGTGGTAAATCTCTCGGATAAACTCCGCTGCTAAGAGCCGAGCCACCTCCTCGCCAATGGCCTTTCTCTTACGGGCGGCGGACCGTCGAAGATGTTCTCGACAGGTTTAACTTTTGAGTCAACTTCGTGAGCGATGCTAAGCCAATCCACAGGAACACCGGCATGTCAAGAGGCTTCCATGCGAAGATGTCCCGATTCTCACGGAGGAAGCTGGATGGCGGTTCTTCCTATTTGGAGTCGAGTGTTGTTGAGATGTGAGTCGAACAGCATTGGGGTCGATCGGGTGAATATGAATCGGTTTCGTCTCTCGGACGTGAAATCTGACTCCGTGGCGGGCTTCTTGGCTCGCAACAAATCACTGGTCTGCAGTTTACGGTACTCTTGCAACTCTACCACTGCCATCGAGCATCGGCAATCTTAGAGCCTTTCGAAAACACTCTTACGCTTTCTTCCAATTGCGGTGGCGGTGATCACACCTTTGGGGCTGGCATCTTCAATTTGAGGTATACATAACATGGTCGAGCCATGAAGCGTGCATCTGCTGGCCTTCCCGAATAAGCGTGATAAGCGCTCGGAAATCCACGACCTCAAGGTCAACTTTTCCTTCTGAAAATTCTTGTAATCACCAAAAACCACATCGAGAGCAATTTGGCGAGTGACTCAGCTTTCTTTCGGGAATGACTCCATGGAAGCTCATGTTGCTAGTCTTTGAGTCCGGACATCGAATGCCCATCCCTTTCAGCGTCTCGCATACGGTATGTTCAGGCCAATGCCACCATCCATCAAAACTTTAGTTAGCCGAGTGCCTTAGGCATTGGGTGCGACCACCAACGCTTGCCTCCCGGGGTGGCTATGTGTGTCGGGTGGTCGACTGGTCGAACGTGATGGTGATGCGTGACCATTTCATATAGCGGGTGTCGCGGGCGACCATATTCACTTCGGTTGATAACTTTCAATCGACTTTTGCTTTCAACGTCGGCAAAAATCATCAGGTGGAATTGACTGGGGGTATCCACCGTCACTATCTTCCTTGTCCTCAACTTTGTCGACTCCTTCTCCTTGTCCTTGGGCTGCTTCCTGGGCTGCTGAATCAAGAGCCGACTTTGTCGAGTGGTATGCTTTGGGTAAATGAGTTTACCCTCTTCATCTTTCTTCGTGTGAATGTGGCATGGCAAGTCCAACACATCATTTCCATCTTGGTCTTTCACTTTCTTGGGGTTCCAAGGCCCTTGGATTTCCCTTGAACTTTCCGGAGTTCTGGCCAAGGCTTCTCCGAGGAGCAGCTGGCTCGCTTTCGCTTCATTTCCGATGGAGTTCCCTCCCCCGGTTTCATTAGCGGCTGACTTGTACTTGCCACTCCGGAGCCGATCCTCTTCTTCACCATTGGTGTACTTGGTGGCTATCTCCATCATTCGACTCAGGGTCATGTCTCCGGTCCGACCGAATTTCAGACTTAACTCTCTATTCTTAACGCCTTCCTTGAAGGCACAGACTGCCTGATGATCAGATACATTCTCTACCGTGTGATGCAATGTGATCCATCTCTGGATGTAATCCCTCAGAGTTTCATTCGACTTCTGCACACACGACTGCAACTCTGTCAACCCTGTTGGCCGCTTGCAAGTTCCTTCAAATGTCCTGACAAACACTCAGGCAAGATCTTCCCAAGTGTAAATGTTGCTGGGTGCTAACTGATTCAGCCATGCTCTGGCTGAGCCCTCCAACATAAGAGGTAGGTGTTTCATGGCCACTTCATCGTTGCCGCCGCTGATCTGAACAGCCACTCGGTAGTCCTCAAGCCAAGTATCCGGCTTGGACTCACCAGTGAACTTACTAACTCCAGTCGCCAACCTGAAGTTGGGAGGAATCACCGCGGCCCTGATGGCTCTGCTAAAACACTCTGGTCCTAAGACGTGTACTCTGCTGCTGGTGGGGGCATTTCTGTCATGGCCTTCTCGGTTAGCTCTGTTCCTGTCGATCAAGCTTTGAACGATGACGGATCTCGCATCAAAGCCTGGTTCCCTGGGGTCGACTGGAATCCTTCGCCCAACACTGTGATGGCGTCTGTCATCTTGCTGTCGAGGCGCATATGACCCACCCCTTGGGGGAGGAGTGGGCACTCGATGTCGATCATCACGATCGAATCGGTCCTCATACTAATCACGCCGGCCTCCATGTCCCTCACGCCTCGGGGGCGATCTTGGGCTATGAGCCGACTGGACTGTATTCGCAGCGGCGGTTGCTGCGAATCCTGTTCATGACTGCGATCTGACTGAATTTTGATCTCCTGCTGCCGGAGTAAATCTACGATCTGTAGCAAGCCTCTGCCAGCCTCATTTGGGAAGGCTGAATGGACTCTGCTATCGGGCTGCAGCTGCTAGATTCTGAATTAGAGTTCGGTATACCTGAGTCGGTTGTGGAAAGAGTTGGCCCGACGGACGACGGGACCCATTGTTGCGCTCGTTAAATCCAGTACTCACTTTGGAGATTTTCGGTCGAGTGCGCTCAGCCAAGTTGGCCAAACGCGTCTTCTAAGGCACGGGCCTCGGGGTTTCTCAATGATAGGAGTGTGAAGCGCATCCATGTTCTGGCGGCGAAGCTCCTCCCTCTTCAGCGAAGTGAGGGGCTCGGGTTGGTACTCTTCGTGAACCTGCGCCGGATCGCCCCCGCCAACGCCTCCGTCGGCGCGGGGGAAACCAACAGGACTACGTGGTCCGTCGACCATCAGAATCTCCGCCGCCGGATCACTGCTGTCGCACTCGGATGCAGTATCCGCGGAGCCAGTCGACAGATCGAACAGGCCGTAGAGAGATTCATCGAGCTCGATCGCCGTGACTTGGGGAGTGGCCGGCTGGCGGGCCACCGCGTGCCTCACCCACCGCTGAAGCCTCGATCGACCGGAGCGCTTGCGGCAGCGAGAGACTGGGAGGGAAGATGGCACAAGAGCCGACCGATCTTTGGGTCGGCGGCTGCGCGAGAGGACGCCCTTGACGCGACGCGAAAGTCGTTGCCCCACAGACGGGGGCGCGTCGACGTTGAGTGGAGCCTCCTGCGGCCAAGCAGAGTCGTCGGCGATGAACATGAGCGAGCCGAGATGGATCTCATGACCCTCAGCAAAACTCCACGAAACCATGATGAATGGGATCGAAAAACTGCAACTTCTCCAACAAGTCGCTAAGACACCTGCCCCAAGGTGGGCGCCAACTGTCGTGGTTCTAAGTCGACAAGAGAATGGGGGTAGGTATGGAGAGGCAAGATCCTAGCTATGGACTAGTTGTATCATAAGATGTTTACGAGTTCAGGCCCTTCTCGGAGGAAGTAACAGCCCTCGTCTCGGGCCCGGAGGCGGTCGTTGTATTATGTGCGTATGGGTTACAAGTGCGAACCCTTTACCGAGGAGGGGGTGGCTTATATAGAGTTCGCGGACCCTCCAGCCCTCAGTTATGCAGGAATTAAGGTACATTAAGATAGGGAGTTACTGGTAACGTCCCACATAAAGTGCTATGATGACCATAAAGCCACTTAATGACCGACCGTTTGCGTGCAGACTGACTGTAGATCTCCTGGCGGTCGAGTGGTTGGCTTCACGGTCGAGTGTCTTTAGGTCCGTCGAGTGGAATCCTTCCAGGTGAACTAAAAGGTTGTTTCTTCAAGAGATGTCCTTTGGGAGGGTACCTTGGACAGGTCCATGACCCTACCCTAGGTACATGGCTTCATCACCAGCTGAGCGCGGAGATCTTTTAACTCCACGTCCAGCTGGACTTTGGCATCTTGAAGATCGTTCTTCTCCCGCCTAACTCGCGAAAGAATGTGCTCGCCATCCTCTAGCTGCTTTTTGGGATGCGATGCATCCTCTCCTACGCCCTCCGGATTCACCCTGGGATTGTCTGCAGAATTTTCTATTAGACTTGACATATTTACTCACTGGTGCATCTTTGCACAATTGTGATAATTGTTACCAGATGAGGGCCTTTGGGATTCCTCTAACTTGGCAACTGCGGCCCTCAGTTCGGCCTTGCAGTCCTCCAGCTCCCGAAACAATTCCTCGTTCTTCTCTACAAGGACCTGTACATAAATTGATCCTTAAAACTGTTGTTTCAACCGTTTCAAGTCTCAGGGGCCACTGCTATACATACTTATCAAAATTTCTCACCCGTGTGTCTTAGGTATACTGGTTTGTCGCTTGGGCAAGCCCGCCCCGAGCAGCTTGGACGTACGCGTCCGCCGAATTGAAGGCATTAAACGCCTATATGGAAAAGATGTTGTTCCGAAGTACGGCTCGTCGGCGCCTGTGATTCATGGCGCTCTCTACTTCGGAATTCGTGGCTGAGAGCATGTCCACACTCTCTGTTGGAGAGCCATGCGGCGCTGGCCTCGTGTCCGCATCCACCCCTGAAGCCGGTTCTGCAACCCGGCTGGTGGAAGCGTGATTGGTAGGGTCTCCGGATATAGTCCGGTTATTCTTCTTCCTGCCAGACACAGAGGGCGTTGTCATACTTTAAATTGTATAGCTATAGGATAGGTTATTGTTTTACCTCTGTGTGTCAACCCTCACCGCCTTCCTCTTGAGCCTGCCCGATCTGGACACCCGTGGTTGACGAGTCCCTAGGGGCTCGGCCCCTCGTTCCGGCCAACGTTTCTGCAAATAGAATGACGCCTCAAAGGTAAATTATAACACCTGGGGGGAGTCCTCTTCGAAGGATAGGGCTTTCTAGTTCGGCTTACACATGAGGCGGGGAGCAGTCCAGGGTAGTCGGCCGTAATGGCCACTAGGCGCCATCAGCTACTTTGATAAAATACCCCATTGGCGAGCTCCACGGTGATATCCGGATCCACTTTAAGTCCCAGATCTAGGGCCCTTCCAGGGTCCTCTCAGTTCTTGAGGAGGGCTGAAGATTCCTTCTACGGCCCTCCTTAATTCCTGCCCAGAAGCATTGATGCAAGTAATCTTAGCAGAAGAACGCTAGAGCAAAGCGGGGAAAGATAATGGCAACTTACCCATGCTGGGGGGTTGTACATGGAGAATCCTTCCCGCGTTTTCAAGTGAAGGAACTCCTCCTCTTCCCCTTTGTACAGATCGGACAATATCCTTGCCAGAGCGGCAGCGGAGTCCGGACCTCTACGGCCGCAGCGGGTGGCATCGTCTTCCCCGTTGAAATGCCACATGGGTTTCCCCCGATATTGGAGCGGCTGCACTCCCCGTCTTATGCATATTGCCATAACCTCCATTATCGTCAGTCCGGATTTGGCCAGTAACTTTATCGTGTCCATCAGGAGGAATATTTCCCTCGTGTCCTCTTCTTGAGGGCCCCGGGGGCGCCATCTTAGGTGTGCCCTTGGCAGGGCGTTGCTTAACTTGCGGAGACCTGTCCGGACTGGATCCAAAAGGGGGACGTTGTTTATATAAAACCACTCTGAAGGCCAGTTTTCCGGTGCCTTCTTAGGAGTGCCAGAAAGGTATCCGGTCTCGGCAATGCACCATACTTCGGCCCCGCCCACTTGGCATAGGGACTCCCCCTGGGTGCGGGGGACGAGGCAGAACAACTTCCGCCATAATCCGAAGTGTGGTTCGCAGCCTAAAAATAGCTCGCACAGAGCAACATACCCCGCTATGTGCAGAATAGAGGTAGGGGTAAGATCGTGTAACTGGAGGCCGTAGAACTCCAGGAGGCCGCGAAGAAACGGGTGGATAGGGAACCTGACGCCCCTCAGCAGATGAGGGATCAGACATACACGCTCCTCCGGAGATGGGTTAGGAGATCCCTCAGCTTGGTCTCCCCCGTCATAAGTGGCTATTCCAGCTCGGACGGAGACCATGAACGCCGGTGGGAGAAATCCTTGGGTTTGTAACTTTGTCAAACGGCTGTGAGGAACTGAACACCCTCCCCAATCCCCCGACTAGGAATGAGAAGGGCGAGCAGATGAGCTGCGACGGCCGGCCATGTTGGAATGGCTTTTTGCGGAGCGCTCTGTTGGATGCTGGCTCTGGGAGGGAGAGTGAGGTTTGGATCTGAGAATCCCCGTCCCTTCAAATAGACGGTTCGCCTGGAGGATCGAGGGTGGTAAATGCAAGAATGCCTCGACTCCTCGCATTCGCTCGACACGTGGAGATGGTCATTACTGAGGCACCAAAGCCGAGGAGCACAACATTGATTGGAGGCCGGACACTATTTGTCGTAACAAACACTTTGGAGTATTCGGAGAAGGAACCCGCCTTGCAATGCCGAAGACAATACTACGCGCCGGACTCATCGTCATTGAAGCCTAGTTCAGGGGCTACTGAGGGAGTCCTGGATTAAGGGGTATCCGGACAGCCGGACTGTATACGACGTCCAGACTATTGAAGCATGAAGATACAAGACTCAAGACTTCGGCCCGTGTCCGGAGAGGACTTTCCTTGGCGTGGAAGGCAAGCTTGGCGATCCGGATATTATATTTCCTTCCTTGTAACCGACTCCATGTAAACCCTAGCCCTCTTCGGTGCCTATATAAACCGGAGAGGTTGGTCCTTAGAAGGCCGATCACAATTACATTCATACCATCATAGGCTAGCTCCTAGGGTTTAGCCTCTACGATCTCGTGGTAGATCTACTCTTGTACTACCCATATCATCAATATTAATCAAGCAGGAAGTAGTGTTTTACCTCCATCGAGAGGGCCCGAACCTAGGTAAACATATGTGTCCCTTACTTCTTGTTACCATCAGCCTTGACGCACAGATCGGGACCCCCTACCCGAGATCCGTCGGTTTTGACACCGACAGTCATCATGCCGGCTCCAAATCTCTTGTGGCCAAAGCTTTCCGTCATCGTTTTTACTGGCTGACGGCTCATGCTGATGCGGAATATTTGGTCAGTAAATGTGACGGTTGTCAAAAATTCTCACGACGAGCTCATGTCCCGGCTCAAGAATTGAGGATGATTCCAATTACTTGGCCGTTTGCAGTCTGGGGGCTTGATATGGTCGGGCCTTTCAATAGGTCTAAGGATAAAAGGACACACCTTCTGGTGGCGGTGGATAAATTTACAAAGTGGGTTGCGGCAGAGCCGGTCAGTAAGTGTGATGCAGCCACGGCGGTTCTGTTCATGAAAAAGGTGATTTTTCGCTTTGGTTTTCCACACAGCATCATAACTGATAATGGCACTAATCTCTCCAAGGGTGCTATGGAAGAGTTCTGTCAACGAGAACATATCCAGCTTGATGTTTCGGCGGTAGCTCATCCTCAATCCAATGGTCAAGCAGAAAG
This sequence comes from Aegilops longissima, assembly GCA_021605205.1. Classification (NCBI taxonomy): domain Eukaryota; kingdom Viridiplantae; phylum Streptophyta; class Magnoliopsida; order Poales; family Poaceae; genus Aegilops; species Aegilops longissima. The sequence continues at coordinate 730,898,105 of CM038678.1, read as the reverse complement.
AGCCAATCAGGAGATCTTGAAAGGTATAAAACCCCGGCTCTTGGTCCCTTTACAGAGGACGCCGGGTTGTTGGGTGGAAGAATTACCCTCTGTGATTTGGAGCATCAACACTACACCTAACAGATCTACGGGTTATACACCTTTCTTCATGGTGTACGGAGCAGAGGCGGTCCTGCCAAGTGACATCCGTTACGACTCGCCCCGCATGGCGGCTTACGTTGAAGCTGCTAATGAACGAGCTCGTCAGGATGCCCTTGACTTAGTGGATGAAGAGTGAGACTTGGCAATAGCCCGCTCGGCGATTTACCAGCAAGACCTGCGCCGCTACCACAGCCGCCGGGTTAAGTCCAGAACCTTTCAGGAAGGTGATTTGGTGCTCCGGCTCATCCAGGATCAATCCGATATGCACAAGCTGTCTCCCCCTTGGTAAGGGCCCTTTGTGGTCAGCAAGAACCTGAACAATGGGTCATATTACCTCATTGATGTTCGAGAACACAAAGATTCACGTAAGTCGGAGGAGGAGACCCGTCGGCCGTGGAATATCGCTCATCTGCGGCCTTACTATACTTGAGCCACCAGCTCTCAGGATGTACATATATTTTGAGATGTATATATTATGAAAAGCAATAAAAGCAAGACCTCTGTCCTTTTCATCCTCAAATGTTTACATGTCTTCCTTATTATTTTGAAACAATCAATAGGGAGCGGGTCATATTTGAATCCGGCTTTCCCTCTGGTGCGGCTTATGATCATATCTGAATCTAGCCATGGTCACTAGGGGGCTTCCTGTTCAAACATAGGTCGTATTCGAACCAAAGAGAACATAGCTGTCGATACCCTCTTGATCGGCATACTGCCAAACCCACTAGGGGGCTTCTTGATCATATCTGAATCATAGCTTAACCCCTTTGGGTCTGACGTGGGTCGTATTCAAATCAGCATCATTAAACAACTATTATGGTCACTTGGGGGCTTCCTGTTCAAACATAGGTCGTATTCGAACAGAAGAGAACATAGCTATCGATACCCACTTGATCGGCATCGCCAGAGCCACTGGGGGCTATATGATCGTATCCGAATCTTAGCTTAACCCCTTTGGAACGGTTTACTGATCGTATTCGAATCAGAAGCCTTTGAATTTTGTCTATCAATCACAGAACTATGCGAATCACAATTGTTTGACGGTTTGCATATCTTTTTCCTAAAAAGCATTTATGAGGATCCAAAAACTTACCCTCATTATTCGGGTCACACAAGCTGGCAAGGTAATCAAAGGATCTCAGGGCAACTAAAGCGGAAGATCAATATAAACCGGATGAATATAACGACGGCGGCTTAAACAAGTGTTGAGCGCCTCAAACATGCGTGATGGCACGACAAAATCAAGTTTTTTCTTCTACCCTATTACAAGACTCCCCAAATCTGAATAAGGAATCATTGTTTCTACAAGGCAGAAAAATAAGACGCCTGATGGATCATTCATTTTGTTGGCCTGAAGCTTCCGGGTCACCCCTTTCCGCTCCTCCGTCGGCTGCCCTGTCCTGGAAGGTTGATGATGACCATTGATGACCATTCAATGCCACTCAAAGCTTCAAATTCAGCTTCATCATCAATTAACCCGGCCGGATCGACTTCGGGGGCGAAGGTATGCTTACGATTTGGGGGAGTTAAGCTGACGTCATTATAATGGGGTGTGGCGATCCTCTGATTTTGGCTATCATAACCCGGCTGGTACTTCGTGAGATCCGTATCATTCCTGATCAGAGTTGCCATAGGGCGTATTTCTTTCACGCAGGCGGTGAAATCCTTCTCCTCAAAGGGGGTGCCATCCTCCTTTAAGCTTGGATATCCAAGAGAGATGCCAGCCGGGTCCAGCTCTGGTAACCATGCCTTAGCCCGGCTTAAGGCGCCTATGGCTCCGGCTCTTGCAGAAGCACGTCTCAATTCTTTGACCCGTTGAGGAAGCACAGCAAGTCGCTTCAGCACGTCAGCCAGGCGAGTGGGAACATTGTTTGACAAAGCCACAACGGCTAAAGCATGTTGTGACCCGGTGTACAGTTGTTCCACCAATGTGTAAACCGCCTTCAGCTTTGTTAGCATATTCTGGTTCAGATTGGAGCTCCTGGAGCCTGCATTAACAAACATCAGGTGGGCCGGAGATGACAGACAAAATACTTGTCGGAAAAAAAGGTTTACAATATTTAAGCTTGCAGGATAGCCTACCGAAGATTGCTGAGGTCATCTGAGATATATGGCGTTTTAAGCCAGTTTATGCAGCCGTTGTGTCTGCGAGAGCCGCTTCTGCTTTCTCGGTCCGGGTGACCAAGGAGGCTTTTTCATCAGCCCATGTCTTTTTATCAGCTGCAAAGCTTTTCTTCAGTTTCTCCTGCTCAGACACACTGAACTCAAATTTGGAGTTGGCCTTTTGGATTTCAGTTTCTTGCACTGCCAGGCGACTCTTCAAATCAGCAATCTCCGACTCAAATTGACTTATGATGGCCTGAATCAAGCCGGACTACAGTCAGCATTATTATAATACAGTATTAAGTCCCAAGCACTTTGCAAGCAAAGGTACTTGACACTTGGGGGCTAATGTATGCTGAAGCACTCTAAATTACTGTGGGGGTTCATGGAAATTAAGTCCCAAGCACTTTGCAAGCAAAAGATACTTGGCACTTGGGGGCTAATGCATATTGCAGTTAAAAGTATTATACGATGCCGGTTCAAGTATCTTCTTTTCAAGTCGGTCTTCGATTGTTACAACATAAACCGGGCGTCTGACAAGCAGTGTTAAGAAGATTCTAAGTCTACATCATATTCTTTCTAATAAGCAATAGACTTGGGGGCTAGTACAGTAAGGAAGAATAAGGAATATCAACAAGAGTTATACCTCAGATTTTTGATGGATTTGCTTCACCATATCAACTTCCAGATCACGGCTGTTGTGCACTTGATTTATATAGCTAGAAACAATGTCTCCAATGCTGAGATGAGTGTAATCAGTGACGTCCATCTTGGCTTTTCGGCGCTCTGAAAGTTCTTCCTTGGTAGAACACTTGGCAAGAATGGTGGGTCTTCCCGGTTCAACAAACTGAGTCTTAAGAATCTCAACTTTCGGATCAGCTGTTCTTACCGGGCTGGGAACCTCCGGGTTATCAAAACTGTTAAGAGTCTGTTCAGCAGGTGGATCAGAGGTTGGAGCTGGAATGTCATGGGCCGGTTCAGGTGGCGGCTCATGTGTGGAGGTCTTAGGAACGGTTGTTCCGACCTCCGGGTCAGTCACGACTGGCTCTTTGGTCGGCTTATTTTTCATCACCCTTTTGCTGGGCTGCACTTGTACACTGTGTGCAAAATAGAAAGGTTAAGTAGAAAGACATGAGCATGAAAATGAATACATTGACATTACCCTGGAGCAGTCTTGAAAACCGGCATGTTGGATTGCATAGATTCGCCGGAAGAAGGTGAAGTATCCTGATAGTTTGAGTCAGATGAATTGAGGGGTTGACGAATGAAACCCGCCAAAGGAAAAAAGGAACGTAATTCGGAGATAACCTCAGCCCGGCGCTTCCTTGTCACGTCAGGTAAGCCGGAGGAGAGTTCCGCGTCTTTGCTGGTACGGGTCCGCCTCCGGCACTCATGAGCCTGTTGCTTCAAAAGAAATTGAGGATCTTGGTAAGCTAAAGGATGTGAAAATCTTACTTTCCGGGTCACTCTTCGGACTTTCTGCCTTGGCAAAGGCTCGAAGTCGGAGGAAATTATAGTTACCTCTTCCTCAACTGCTTGGCTATTGCCCGTGTCCCCCTGAAGGAAATTAATGTTAATAAGATGATGGAAAAGGAATCAGGGGAGTTAAGGATTACCTCTTCTTCATCGTCAGAGGAGTCATCTAGTTTGAGAAAATCTGAAACACTTGGCTTCTTCTTCCTCTGAGCTCCAGCTTTGGCGGTTTTCCTTGCGGCTCTCTTGGCCGCTCTGGCCTGTTTGGCAGCTTCATGATCATATTTGACCTTCCAGAAGTCATCCTTTGCCTGGGAATAATGAGAGAAGGTTATGAGTAAAAGCAAGGCATTCCACAAAAAAGAGTAAAATTCTTAGATTGATAACTTACTGCAGGAGCTGGATTATTCTTGCAGAAGGGAAGTAAGCCGAAGGTGTTACTGATCACTGGGCCTTCTTTCAAAAGAGATTGGGTCATGGTTTCAATCATGTCGTCAGGCAACTCATCGGGACAATGATGCAGCGGGTCATCTTTTTCGCCTGTGTAAGTGCACATCAAGCCGGGGCGGCGGCTTAACGGTATCACCCGCCATGAGATCTAAACATGGACCAAATCAATGCCATCTAAGCCGTTCCCCAAGAGAGCTTTGATTTTCTTTATGGTAGGAGCAATCTGTAGGCGTTCAGCGACAGTTATCTTATCCGGCAGCGGATGGTTGGATTCAAGGCGCAGAGCGCGAAAGCCGGGCAGCGGGTTCTCATCAGCCGGAGAAGTGTCCTGGCAATAGAACCACGTCTGGTTCCAATCCTTAGGATGGCTTGGCAATTCAGCATATGGGAAAAGGCAGTCTCTACGTCGCTGAATGGAGATACCACCAAGTTCCAGGTTGGGCCTGTTGGCACGTTCATTCTGCTGGTTTAAATAAAACAATTCTCTGAAAAGCGGTAGGTTGGGTTCTTCTCCAAGGTATACCTCGCAAAAGACTTGGAAGTTGCAAATGTTTGACACGGAGTTGAGCCCGATATCTTGAGGTCTGAGGTCAAAAAAGTGTAAAACATCTCTGAAGAATTTTGAGTCGGGTGGAGAAAAATCCCGGTTCATATGATCAGTGAAAACGATCACTTCCCCTTCCTTGGGCTGAGGCTTTTGCTCTGACGGGTCAAGAGCACGATAAGACATAGCTTCTTTCTCGGGCAGATAGCCGGTCTTCACGAAATCAGATAAGGTGTTCTCGGTAACGATGGACCTGACCCAGTTACAAGTCACAGGTGCTTTGGGAGCTTTGGGAGCCATTGTGCAGATGAAAACCTATGACAGAATCAAATTTTTCTGGCTCAGTTTAACCCGGAGAAAAAACATTTCAAATTCTATTCAATACGGCGGATTATGAAGGGGCCTAATGACATATGGCTAATTACATCTGGTTATTTAAGCCGTTATGGGAATCAGAAGCAGTTAAGTTATTTTAAGCCGCCAGGAGCTGGCAAAGCTGTCGATTAACATTATTTATTTTAAACCGGCAATGAGAGCCGCCAAAGTTAAATGGGCCTGAGAGAAACAGATTTTGCCGAAGTGTCGCACAAACAAGTTTCGCAACTGTCAGATATTATTTTGGATCAAACAGGTGTACAGAAAAGGAAATATTTCTAGACCTAGAAACCAGTACAGATGAGTTCATAAGCTTGAATGAGGCCTATATGCAAGCGAAAAGGGATCCATTTGCATTCAAAATGGGTGCGAAACAGCTACCGCGGCAGTTTTATATTATCTTAAGATCAAAAAAGGGCGGCGGAGGTGAAATCTATCAAGGGTTCATGACGAGCAGCGACGAACACCGACAAACTCGAAAATCTTAATGCAGATCTGAGGAACAGGGAGGAAGGAACTTACAGCTGCAGGGTTGCTGCGGAGGTTCGTCGCGTTTTTCTGGTCGGATCAGGTCGATGCAGCGGCCAAGGTCGACGAAGATGCGGAGCTCTGCTGCGGCGGCGGCGGCAGTGGGGCTCGAGCAAGCAGAAGAATAGCGAGAGGGAGAGGACGACAGAAAGGGGAGAAGGGAAAGGCCTCGGGGTCGTATCGATTTATACGGAAGGGCCGACTGAGAATGCGCGAGAAACAAGGAGGCCGGGCGTCATTATCCAACGACTCTGACGCCTCGATTTTCGAATGGTCATTAAAGATAAAGATCCATTGAGATACGACGGAATAAAATATGAATTTAATGGAAGATGACGTCACGACGGGTTATCACGGATCCAGAAGATGTCGTCACGGCAGGTTATAACCTTTGCACAGACAGAAGGCTTTTTCTTAAGGTATTTCAAGATTGACATGAACCGGTTCAAATCAATATGGGGCCTAATGTTGGGGATATAACTATTCTTATAAGCCGCCCAGGAGGGGCCGGGTTACGCAAAGGTGATTCATCGTATGAAGCCCAAGATCAAGCATGAAGATGGCGGTTCAATAAAGGGTCTAAAGCCCACGGGCGACTTAAGGCCCGTAGTGATAAACCGTTGTAATGGCATGACTTGTTTATAAGGCAGGATTAACTAGTCACCGATCCGGACACTGTTTATGAGCCGGTCGGGACTCTGTAGGCCGCAGGGCGTCAGCCCATGTATATAAGGGGACGACCCGCCGACGGCTTAGGGAAAGTAACATCTTATCGAGAACCGGGCATAGCGTATCTCGCTCCTTGGTCATCGAAACCCTAGCAATACCAACCCAACTAGACGTAGGCTTTACCTTCACCGTAAGGGGCCGAACTAGTACAAAACCTCTCTCGTGTCCCTTGTCCCGATTAACCCCTTTAAGCTTCCTAGTTGCGATGGCTCCACAACTAAGTCCTTGCAAGAGGACATCTGCCGTGACAAAACCATGACAGGTTTTGTTTGGCCAACTTGATCTATTTATCTTGCAATGGGAAGAGGTGCTTTGTAGTGGGTTTGATCTTACGGTGCTTGATCCCAGTGACAGAAAGGGAAACAACACATATGTATCATTGCTACTAAGGATAAAACGATGGGGTCTATCTCTACATAATAGATCTTGTCTACATCATGTCATCGTTCTTATTGCATTACTACGTTTTTCCATGAACTTAATACACTAGATGCATGCTGGATAGCGGTCGATGTGTGGAGTAATAGTAGTAGATGCAGGCAGGATTCGGTCTACTAATCTTGGATGTGATGCCTATATAATGATCATTGCCTGGATATCGTCATGAGTATTTGAAGTTCTATCAATTGCCCAACAGTAATTTGTTCACCCACCGTTTGCTATTTTTCTCGAGAGAAGCCACTAGTGAAACCTACGGCCCCCGGGTCTCTTTCTCATATATTTGCCTTTGCGATCTACTTTTCCTTTGTATTTATTTTCAGATCTATTAAACCAAAGATAAAAAAATTCTTTGCTGCATTTTATCTCTATTTATTTTATTTGGCGTTCGATCTATCAATTTACTACAAATTTATCTCATGTCCGTTTGCCTATCTTAAGGCGCCGTACCTCGGAAGGGATTGACAACCCCTTTAACACGTCGGGTTGCGAGGATTTGTTATCTGTGTGCAGGGGCTGTTTACGTTGTGTTGCTTGGTTCTCCTACTGGTTCGATAACCTTGGTTTCGGTAGGGAACGTGCCACCTTTGGGGACGAAACGATATCCGTTGCCTCTTATTGCATTCAAAAAATTTCTTGTGTCAACATACAACAACATGAGTGTTGTGTTTAACTTCTGAATTTTTCGGGGTTCGTTTGGCCTTTTTATATATTTATTGGGTTTCTGGGCATTTAATGTGCATAATTCAAATTTGAACTACAAGAACATGCTCCAGTGCACCAAAATTGGTTGAAAAATCACATGTGTGTCCTTGGGTGAATTTCTAGGTCTCATGCAAGAAATGGGAATGAAATTCAAACATCTGGGCGTCGTGGCTCGGCCGTAAAGATTGAGAAACTTGGTTTTTTAATTCCTGTAAATCCAAAAAATGCCTAAAAATCATGAAACTTGGCATGGTGTCATGACATGGCACCAATATGCTGTGGTAATTTTTCTATCCGATTTGCGAAGGCACACACATTAACAATCAACAAAGTTATTTTGGAACAAGTGATGTCACGTTACAAATCGGAAACACAAGTATTATTGAAACCGTGGGCGTTCTACTTACCAATTACGTGCCGCCACGCGTCCCCTTTTTTTATTGGCTAGAAAGGTGTCGTGCGGGGTAGCTATTTGAGTACGGGAGGCGTGTAATCAGACCCTTGCGCGTGCTCATCGGAAGGAGAGCCCTTTGACCGCTACCCACCGCGCACCTCCCTCCCAACGTCTCCATTAATGGCGCCCGAGCCCCTGTTCTACAGCATGGCTACATGTCTCACTGGACTGAGATTTAAGAGAGAAAAATGAAAATCTGAAAAGAAAGTTTTGCACGGATCTTGATGTAAGATCCGACGGACCTATATAGCATCAATTGCGACTTATAGCAAGCATGATGAATATAAGGACGATGACAGTGGATAATAATTGTCTTACATATTTAGGAACATAATTAAAAAAGCCACATGCGGCAACGCCAGAAATACACAAGGGCAAAAGAAGAAGGAAGGCAATGATCTGGCTCACGGATCTCTACTTTCTTGATGCCTTGCTGCAGGCCGCGGGAACCAGTCTCCGCGGCGAGCGGCGATGAGCTCTTTCTTGTCCTGAAGATGATGCCTGAGAGCATCCACGGATTCCTCCACCAGCCTTCTGTGCTCGATGCGCAGCATGGCATTCTCGTCCATAAGTTTCTCGACGATGACGTCGGTCCTCTTCAACATGGTAGTGGTCTCCTCCTGCTGCTCCGCACTTCTGACGATCTTCGCCCTCAGCAGGTCGCGCTCGGCCCGGAGTTTCGCATTGCTCTCATTTAGTTGTCGGATGACGCCGTTAGCCTGTTCAAAAGTGGCTTTCATGTCGTCCTACAACCTCGCCCGGCCGGAGATCTGATCCATCTGGCTATGGACGATTGCATGCATGCTCCTGTAAGAGTCCTCGCCTGCCCGTGAGACATTTTCCCATGCCGCCACGGTGCGGGAGGACATCTCTGCTACATTTGCGGCGCGGCGGGACATCTCATCTGCTTCCACATCGTGGCCGGACCAGTCTGCTGCATTGACGGCGCGGCGGGACCTCCATGCTGCTTCAGCAGTGCGGCGGGACCTATGTGCCGCTACAGCCGTGCGGCGAGACATGTCGGCTACGTTCGCGGCGAGGCAGGACATATCCCGTGCTTCCGCTTCCATGCTCGCATCTCCCTGGTGGCAATCTCTCGACCCAGAACTCACGCTGGCCATGGCAGACGCAAGGGAACGATGATGAATGACTTGTTTGTTTTTGTGGATGAGGAGTTGAGGAGGAATGTCCAGTCATCTTGGAGTAGTAGTATTTATAACCGAGTACTAATACGCTCCTAAGTGGGAAACCGTCTAGGTTTGGATCGCTGTGAACAGATTTGCAATTTGGAATGTGACAGGATGCAAGCTCAAAATTTACTGACGGTTATAAGTGCGGCACTATTCCCGGAAGGCGTAACGTTGGCACGTACGCCTTCTCGGCCGCGTACGTGGCGTTTGCACCATACGGTGCACCGCAATAGGCAATGTCCGCACACGTCTTGTTCCAACAACCGAGCGCGCTCGTTATTACCATTGCACACGCTTCTTTTAATTAGAATATGTGTGCCCGTCTAGCGCACACATGTTGATCTATCTAACTGTTTCAGTTTGTTGTGGCTAATAGTAACAATTCATCCGTGTGAAGTGTATGCCATCAATCGCAGACACTTTTTTTGCTAATAATCGCAGACACTTTGATCTGGCTCACCCATTTCTGTTTTGTTGCCTAATCGCAAATAGTTAATCCTTTTGAAGCGTATGCCCTCAATCACACACACACCTTTATCTAGCTGCCCGTTTCTATTGTTTCTTCTGATCACAAACAGTTCATCCGAGTGAACCGTATGTTGTATATCGCACAGGCCTTCATTTGGCTGCCCGTTTCTTTTGTTTCGCCTCATCACAAACAGTTCATTGAACTGAACCGTATGGCCTGCATCGCACATGCAACTAAAATCAGAACCGTGTTTGATGGCTCCGCCATCGCAAACGTTTTGCACCTTTTTTGACGGTTCTTTTACATCACCATTTACGATTATTGCATCGCACACAGTTTCGTCGAAGGGTCTCTGATCGTAGTGTTGCGTTAGCGGCATCCTGCAGTAGTGAACTCTCCTAGGCATGTGTGATGACCCATAAGTACATGGGATCAATCGTAGTCCTTTCGATAAGTAAGAGTGTCAGGCCCAACGAGGAGCAGAAGGAAATGATAAGCTATTTTTATCAAGGTATTCTCTGCAAGTACTGAAAGTAGTAGTAAGATGTAGTTTGACAGCAAGATAATTCGTAACAAGTAGCAAGTGACAATAGTAACAAGGTGCAGCAATATGGCCCAATCCTTTTTAAAATAAAGGACAAGCCTAGAGTACTTCTTATAGTGAGCAAAGTGTTGTCGAGGACACAAGGGAATTCTCATCTAGTCATGTTCATTATGTTTAGTTGATTCACGTTCACTACTTTGATAATTTTATATGTGGGTGGACCGGTGCTAGGTGTTGTTCTTACTTGAACAAGCAACCCACTTGTGATTACCCCCTTTCGCAAGCATTCGCAACTACGAAAGAAGAATTAAGAGAAATCTAACCATAGCATGAAACAAATGGATCCAAATCAGCACCTTACGGAATAGTGCATAAACTAGGGTTTAACCTTCTGTCACTCTGGCAACCCATCATCTACTTACTACTCCCCAATGCCTCCCCCTAGGCCCAAACATGATGAAGTGTCATGTAGTCGACGTTCACACGACATCACTACATGAAGAACAACAAACATATCATCGGAATATTGAACGAATACCAACTTCACATAATTTCTTATAACAAGACTTCTCCCATGTCCTCAAGAACAAACATAACTACTCACAAATCATATTCATGTTCAAGATCAAAGGAGTATAATTTATGATTAAGGATCTGAACATATAATCCTTCACCAAATAAACTAACTAGCATCAACTACGAGATGTAATCAACACTACTAGCAACCCACGGGTATCAATCTGAGGTTTTGGGACAAAGATTTAATACAAGAGAGAAAGTAGGGTTTGAGAGAAGATGGTGCTGGTAAATATGTTGATGGAGATGAGTCCTCCCACGATGAGAGGATCATTGGTGATGTCGATGGCTTTGATTTCCCCCTCCGTGAGGGAAGTATCCCCGGTGGAATCGCTCCGCGGGAGAGCAAAATTGCTCCTTCCCAGGTTCCGCCTCAAGATGACGACGCTTCATCCCGAAAGTCTTCTCTTAATTTTTTTTTCCAATGCAAAATAGCATCATATAGGAGAAGGAGGGCCACAAAGGCCTACTGGTGGGCCCACAAGCTCACATGGCGCACCCAGGGAGGCGCGCCACCTGAACTTGTGGCTCACTGGTGGGGCCCCTCCTGATGATTCTTCTTCTAGTATTTTTATTAATTTTAAAATAAATCGACGTAAATTTCCAAATCATTTGGAGCTCCGAAGAATAGCTATCTCTGCTATAACTCTTTTCAGGTCCAGAATTTTAGCTGCCGACAATTTCCCTCTTCATATAGATCTTGCGTAATAAGAGAGAAAATGCATTAGAATTGCATTATAAAGTGAAATATTGACCCAAAACATTATAAATAATAGTAAGAAAACATGATGCAAAATAGACGTATCAATGCGCACGCGCACACACACATATCTGGCTTTTTTCGGTCACACAAAAATGGTTTTTAGAGGAAAAGGGCTCCCACCCAACTCCATTTATTAATAGAATGAAGCCACAACGAAGTTTTACAATGCACGCGGAGGGAACCAGCTGAAAGCACTATCTCGGCAACAAAAAGGGAAATAGTCTGAAACTGAAAAAGAACTACAAACTAAGGAGACATAGAGACACAATCGGAATGACCTACAGTTATCAAGTGCACTCCATTCTCAAGTTCTACCCAAATTTGTAGACTTTTTTCGCTCAAAAAACTTCTGTAAAGATGTATCATACAACATTTCAAATAGACGGGCACGGCAACGCGCGCCATCAATGATATAGTATATATTAGAATGTACCATGTTTTATGACGTGTGTGATGTAGAAGCATGAATCTCATATGTCGAAGGCCAGTTTTCAAGGACGTGATGCACAATATATTTGTAACTATGCACGTAATTTCAGCAATGAACATGATAATGCCAAGTGTGATGGTGTCATGGGGGTGTTTAATTTCAAATCCAAAGTCGTGTTTCCGGTTGTCACGTCATATCTTGGCATCCTACGTGCTCTTGCGTGATAGCCCTCGTCTTCAACACGTTGTGAACATCTTGCGACGACATAAATCCAAGCATACTCCGTCCATTTTAGTCAAGATGATGCATGGCACATTGTGCATTGGATTTTGAAATATTATGTACCTCCTGTATGACAGTTTTTTTTTTTTTGAGGGGGCTGTATGACAGTTTTGAGTTATGCATTTGTTGTCATTTTTCATTACAAAATATTTAAAAAAACACATACCAGTCTATGCAATTACTTGGAGTTATGACTGTGTGTGATGTACAAGCATGAACCTTAGATGTCCAAGGCGAATCTTAGAGGATCGTGATACACAATATATTTATAATCATGCATGTAACTTCAGCAATGAACATGATCATGTCAAATGTGAGTGTGTCATGGGGGTGTTTAATTTCAAATCCAAAGTCATGTTGCCGGTTGTCATGTCATATCTTGACATCCTACGTACCCTTACACAATTAATTATTCATGTGAACTGTCTAATTACGTATGGTAGATCAGGTTAATGGTTGTCACGTTTCAATATGTACAGATGACATTTACATATATTTTAAAAGAATTGATAAAAATAAAAGAAGCGAGACCAGCGCTATTATGTCCCCTCCATCAAACAGTGAATTGTTCTTATTGACTCACCTCGTACAAACGTGTCGCCGCCCCCCATTTTTTCTCTCACCTCCTCTCCCTCTGCCGCCACCCTCGTCATCCTTCCTCGTCGGATCTTGTACCTCAGGTTCTTCGTCGCCATCCTCGATGTAGACGCCGCCTCCGTCGCGGCCATGGGATATCGACATGGTAGGCGAGGTGGCGATGCAGAAGCATCTCGCGGCGGAGGCGCAGATTGAGGCGCAGCTCTTCATCACCGACCTCCTAGCCATGGACTACTCCTTCGAGTCCCTCCGGACAGACGAGGAGGAGAGGGTGGCGTACACGGAGAAGCAACGTCAGCTGCAGCAGACGCGGTGGGAGGTCGTTGCCTTCTTCGTGTCTATTGCTTCCGTAGACGACCAAGGGATGATGCGGCCTGCAGCTCTGGCTCCGCCGCCACATCCTGCATCCGAAGATGCAGAGTACAAGGAGGCGAGGGTGGAGCATCCACTGGAGTAGTCGACCCTGGGATGCACGCTCTCTTCGCCGTCCGTCCCTCCCGACGACATCGACGAGATGTTGCGGCCGTCGGCGACCTTGCCTTCTGCAACCCATGGCATGGAGGTATCCAGGTCTGGCTCTATCAACGATGCAGTCATCATGCTATCAAAAAATGTCAATTAGGCTGACTGGCAACTTCAGAGGTTCTCCTGCTGGATTTGGTTGCGCCATCCTTTTAGTTTTACTATAATTAGAAGTATATATTTTGTGATTTTAACCGTGGTGTTCAAATCTGGCATGTGTTACCAATGCTAACTAGGTAAATTGTATTGTATAATTAATCAAGTTTTAGTTTAACTGATATCAAGTTCTTGTTCTAACCAACGCGCCATACCGTGGCCGTATCAGTGAGGTCAAAAAGCCTTGTAAGGAATGTACACATAACATGCTAATCTTTCGATAGCTACAGTTAGTAAATAGTGCTGTAAGATTCATGGACATTGGATTCACGTTGTGCGGCCTCTATGTCGCTGCCTACTCTGGCTTGTCACATAAGCTTCGGCTGCCTCGGGAACCGCCAGATGGAAGATGGATGACTCATGAGTCATCTGCATTCTCCTTTGGCTTGTCACATAAGCTTCGGCCGCCTCGGGAAGGTACGTAGAATAGTTGCATGTGTCGCCACCTGCTACGATGGAGGACGAGGCGGCCAACAAGCGGGAACGGGTCGAGCCGGAACCGCAACAGCCTTCGGCGAGCCCGGACTTCATCAGCAGCCTCCCCGACGAGACGTTGGTAACCATCACCCCCCCACCCTCCCTCCTCCCCATCAAATCTAGCATGCGGAAAACCGTCCTCTCCCGACGGCGGCGCCCCCTCTGGCACTCCACCCCCTCAACCTCATCGATGACAACAAGATCTACCGCAGGGACCGCGAATGCTTGGACGCATTGTCCCAGATCCTCACCCACGCCCTGGCCCAGTCATACGCCTTGCCATCGGCAAGTTCCATTCCAACTGGAAGGTCGAAGCCAAGTTTCATGAGTGGTTCCTATCCCCCGTCCTAGATCAGCTCGAGGAGCTCAGCTTTCAAGCTGGACATCTGCGCTCGTTGCTGCCGTCAGCTCTCCTCCTTGCGCCCACGCTGCACCGTGCTAGGTTCATGGACTGCTTTTTTCCCCGATTAATGTCTTCATCTCCCTCAACTGAAACAACTCAAGCTCTTAGGTGTCGGCATCTCGAAGGAGGATATGGAGCACTTGCTCCACGGCTAAACTACGCTCGAGTACCTTCATCTTTAGGTGATGGATGGGTTCAGTAGCCTCCACATCGCCTCGACGAATATCCGCACGATTTATGTGCATTGTTGGTGCCTTAACAGGAGGTCAGTTGAGGTGTTTCACGATATGGTCATTGACAATGTGCCTTTCCTTGAGAGATTGCTTGGACCTGATAAAGAAAGTCCAACAAGAATCAGGGTCATTGACGCACCGAAATTAATAGTGTTGGGTTGTTCGTGTGCTGAATTCTCCGAACTTGTTAATGGATTCATATCCATTCATGTACAACAGTCTTTTTCTTCTCCTTCTTCTTGTAAACCAAATTTTAAATAATTTTGTTGATCTATGTCCGGCTGTCATCCAGAAAATGATTTCCACAAGCTTGACCCCGTCTCTGCACACAGTAAAGGTCTTTGCACTAGAGTATATCAGTCCCGATTTAGATCAAGTTGTTAGATTCCTTAGATACTTTCCGTGCACGGAGAAGCTATACATAGAGGTGATGCTCCTTTCCTATTAATGTTAACCATAACGGAGTTTAATTTTTTGGTACTTTTACCCAAGATTACAATGACAAATGTACTAGGATTTATAAAGGAATTATGGAGGATTTCAATACATATATTTGGTGAGATGTTAATCATGTACGATTGAAGATAGCATCTCACTCTATTCATGTTTTCGATTGCAGATACAAACAGGCCCGAAAGTGGCAAGTGTGGCGCAATATAACAATCCCATGGAATGGCTTGATCTTCATCTCACATAAATTACTTAGAATGAGTATCGAGGCACCAAACCGGAAATTAAACTCGCCAGGTTCTTTGTTCGGAAAGCAAGTGTGCTCAAGGTAATGAGGTTTGCCCTATATTTAGTGCACCCAAAAAAATGGTTTGCTGATCAGCGCAGGCGTCTACATCTAGATGAAAAAGCGTCTGCAGAAGCTGAATTTCATGTTGGAAGTTCAAGTGACAGACTATTCGGAAGTCATTGTGTCAACCCGATACATGACTTCTCAGTGGTTGATCCCTTCGCAAAAATATTGGAATAAAGAAATTATTTGTAATATCAATTTGAACCTTTTTATATGTTCATGACCAGCTGATCAGCCGAACATCTATAGCTGCATGACAAAGGTTCTGCAAAAACTGAATTTTATTTTTAATATCACTGTCCACTGAGGTGACTATTATCTCTCTCCCTGTCTTTTCTCTCCTTACACAGATCTCGAAGAAAGGAGTGGATGGTTGTGATAACCTCGCCCACGGTATTGCTTCATATGAGACATTTTACCTATCTATATCATATATAATTTTTATATCACATTACGAAACTAAAGTATATTCTAAGATTATGTATTTTAAAATAATTTTATTAAGAATATTTTCATTTGTGTTAAATTTATATTCATGTAAATAAAAATGTTCATACATTTTACCAACATAATATAATAAAAATAAATAAAAATAAATAAATAATAGGAAACATAAAAGGAAAACAAAAGCCAGAAATGAATAAAAGAAATTGCTCATACATGGTAAATATATGTTCATGCAATTCTAAAAAAATCATACATTTTCCAGAAAAAAGAAAAGAAGGCAAAAGGTAAAATATATTTAAAAATAAAACATGAAACATAAAAGGAAAAAATAAAAAGTACAACAGGAAACCAAAAAAGGATGCCCGAAAACCAAAAGCGAAAACCTTGAACAAGACCTGCATAAAGGAAAGAAATGTGTCTGGGTCCCATCGACGAAGGACGGTACTTCAAGCGGTGGTTCTTTGTACCCTACTCACTGCGTGGTATAGAGATTGGGGACCGCACACCTGCAGACGGATGATTTTATCGATGGTCATCGCATATGCACCTGCATGGCTACAACAAAACTGCATGTTAAGATGGTAAATAGATACTCCCTCTGTAAACTAATATAAAAACGTTTAGATCACTAAAATAGTGATCTAAACACTCTTATATTAGTTTACGGAGGGAGTACTCACTTCCTCTTGGTTCTCATGCTTATTTCGGCGGCCGCAATTTAATCGATAACAAATCATGGTCGAAAGGTCTGTTTATGGAATATCCACCTAAAATCCGGGCAAATAAAATCAACTTAGCTTTCGTAGTTGGTTGAAATATTGGATTGTTTTTCATTCTATGTCCATTGTGAGACATTAGTTGTCGCATTTTAGTTCAGTTTATGTTGTAAAAGTACATGTATCGACGGCATCGTACTAAAATTATGAGTTGTTTGAACTATTGTCAATTTACCGTCCTCCAATAGAATCTTTGTAGTTGTGAAATATGTATCCAAATACCTGTCTACTACAACAAAGTTTGCCCGGCTCCGGTGAGGGAGGGGCGATGGCAGCGGCGCGCCTTCGGCTCGCTTCAGTACTTGTATTCGTCTTCAGGTGGTCTACGGATCTGGATGTAATTTTTATTATTTCTAGTGTTCGTTCTACTATCATGATTGAAAATGAATAGATGGAAGTTTTTTCCCGCAAAAAAAAAAACCTGATTGTGATTCCCGATGTTTTTGAGTTAGCATGTGATCCACAATACTCCCTCTGTCTAGGTGCATTAGACATCTTAGAAGGTGCACCGCAACCTAGGCGCGAGAGATTGGGCTAGGAAAAAAATTGAATCACGGATGAAGCCAATCACATCATTCATTTCTCAACTAAAATGTGATGTTAATTAAAAGACCTCTTCAAATCCCAATAGCGTGCCTCAAAACTGCATGCATTCGTCTCCCAAATAATAGAAGGGGTCTAATTAATATGCGTGCAACTAGTACTGATGTTTCATGTCTTAGCGTTTTGGGATTATTTAATTTTTGTTAGATGCCTAATGCATCAAGACGGAGGGAGTAGTTCAAATATTTTTTTCTCGTTTAAAACTTTTGTTCCCATTGTTGTCAAAAAGATTTCATTTCCTTTTAGAAGATTTCGATGCACGCCACAAATAATCATTTCTTTCTATAAGAAATCATACATCAGACCCTAAAATCATGAATTTCATATTACTCTAAAATCTAAAACCTTGAAAGTTTCCCAAATTGAAAAATGAGATATGACCTCGTTTATGATCACCTTGATGCTTGCTAGGACCACCTTGTATGGTAGACGCGATAACATTTCTTCTCTCCGAAGAAGACCGATAAGGGCAGGTCCGGCCATCCATTGATCAGCCAAGTTTCAATATGCAGACACATTGGCTTTATTTGTTTGGGCTTCAGTTTCGACTGATTCAGTTGTAGACTTACTGTGTTGTTAAAACTGTTGTACTGAGATCATCTCCACTAACGCCCCCAGGCCACTTTTTAAGCGCCGGCGGGCAAAAAACGCCCCACTCATCCCCCAAGCCGTTATTTCGCCGGCAAAAGCAAAAGTTAGCGCCGGTGGCCCCATGCCACACTCAGCGCACCGGGGGGCTCCTGGGGGCCTAAATCACCGTTTTGTGGGCCAGCGCCTCTCCCCTATCCAGTCATTTTTCCTCACCCACATGATCCCTCACCTTCCTCTCCCTCCACGCAGACAGAGCTCTCTCCTCTCTCTCTCTCCCTCCGGCCGCCCGGCCGCCTCAGCCTCGTCGCCGGAGGTACTCGCCCTCGCGCACGCGCTCACGGAGGTACTCGCGCTCGCGCCGAAGCTCGTCGAGGCCGGCCTGCTTGTCATCACCCAGCAAATCACCGCCGGCCGCTCCTCACGCTCGTCCCCGCCCCTGCTGGCCTCGACCCGGCCGCGCGCCTCGCCACAGCCACCGCCTCGCCTCCCCGACGCATCCTAGAGATCTGCCTCGACCTACTCTTCCTCCTCACCGCGCCAAGTGAGCCGGGAAGCTCTGCTTCGTCCTCAGCGTCGTCTTCTTCACCCTCCGGCACCCGAGATCGTCATCGCCGTTATGTCGTCGTCTGTGCCTTCCCGAGCTCGCTGACCACCCCTGCAGGCCCGCCGTGAGCTTCTCTTTGTTTCCCTCCGTCCTCTCGCTTGATTTCGTGCCGTAACCGTCGTCCCCGCGAGCACCGAGCGCTGCCGTCCGCCATGGCCGATGCTCTGCTTGATGCCGAGCTCATCCCACCATGCACAGCTGCCCGTCATGCTCCGGGTGCTCTACTGATGCTGCCTCGTTCGGTGATCGCATCTCTCGCCGTTCCCGTGCTTGGCGCTGCTCCGACGGCTCGTTGCTGCCTGGGGGGGCAACGACTGAAAGAAATTTCAGCCCCAGGCTTAAATTCTCGCCGGCAGCCCCCCAAGCGGCGAAAAAAAACGCCTCCTGGGGGTGCCAACGGCTGGAGATGCTCTGAGGAAATAGTTGTGGCGAAGATTAGCTGTTTGGCAATGCAGCTGTGGAAACGACTGTGGGCTGGTGAAAAGCCTGAAATGCCCTTAGAGTAAGAAAGTGAGAGAATTATTATTATGAAATACTTTATGCATTACCATAGAACAAATCATTCTTGTCAGTCAAAAAACCATTTAAACAATATATTAACACAGAATCAACAAGTTACACTGATCTCAATACTCTAAGGGCATTTCAGGCTTTTCACCAGTTGACAGTCGTTTCCACAGCTGCATTGCCAAACAGCTAACCTTCGCCACACACTAGTAGAAAAAGGGGCTATCATCCAGGGCAGTTTAGCCCATTAGTCCCGGTTCAATCCAGAACCGGGACCAATGGAGCTATTTGCCCCGGTTCGTGAGCCCAGGGGGCCGGCCGGGCCACGTGGGCCATTGGTCCCGGTTCGTCCGGACCTTTTGGTCCCGGTTGGTGGGACGAACGGGACCAATGGTCCTGGCTCTGGCCCACCACTATTGGTCCCGGTTCGTGGCATGAACGGGACCAAAGGCTTCCCTTTAGTCCCGGCTCATGCCACAAGCGGGACCAATAGTGTTGTTATATATACCCCTCGTCATGAAAGCAGAGCACTCGATCCATTGCTCTGTTTTTCTCTTGCCGGCGAGGGGGGCATTGTGGTGCTCTAGCTCACCTCCTATGCACATGAGGTGTTCGATGAAATGCCCGAGCCACACTACTTAAGCTTTCTCCTCTCCAAACTCGACCTCCAACCTCCATTTTCCTCAATATTTGTCTAGGTTTAGCGGTCCGTCACGCCCGTCCCGTCTTCACCGCCGTCGATCACCAGCGCCGATCTCATCGCCAAGACCACCGTGGTGAGCCTCTTGTTCTTATCTTCTTTCGAAAGGAAAAATATTCTTACTTGTATTATTTTCTTACTTTTATTATTGCATCTTATATAGTGCGATGGTTTTGGTATCCGCCCGTCGGCCCTCGCCCTGTCTATGATTCGGATGTGGTATATATTATCTTTTCATAACTATTGGTTCATTTATTGTTTATGAAAATTATGCCGACCAACGTGACATAGATTTTATTTATCTAGGAGGTTGTTGAACCGAAATTCCAACCGACCCTATTGTCGAGAGGTTAAATTTAGTTGAAGAAGAAAACAATTTCTTGAAGGAAAAATAAAAAACTTGAGGAGGAGAAGATGATATTGGAGTTGCATGTTGCGGATGTCGTCGATGATCACAAGATCAAGATGGATGCAATGCGCTTGAAGATGAGAAAGATTAGAAAATATGCCATTCATACCGAGGCTTGGTATCATTATGCCGTTGGATCAGTTGTTACCTTGGTTGCGATTATGATCGTATTTGTTTTCACATTGAAATGTTTTACATAGTTTCAATGTATGGTTTAATTAATTTAGATGCTCGCAGAGCTTTATGTTGTTAGATGAGAACTATGTATGTACTTTGGTTTTATGTGATGATGAACTTCTATTAATTTGGTCCCTTAATTATCTATTCATGATGTTCTGTAATGATTTTTGACACACTTAATTATATATAATGCACGCAGATGAACCGGCAATGGATGTACGGTGATGCAGACACACCTCCGAGTACATTAAGGCGTGCATGCTTTTCTCAAGTGGCTGAGGCAAACAAGCAGAATGGTTTTATGTGTTGTCCATGCCCTATATGTGGGAATACTGAAGTCTTACTCGACCGGAAAATCCTTCACACCCACCTGCTTTACAAGGGTTTCATGCCACACTATAATGTTTGGACGAGGCACGGAGAAATAGGGGTTATGATGGAAGACGGCGAGGAAGAAGAGTACGATGACAACTATGTGCCCCTGAATACGGTGATGCTACTGAACATCAAGATGCACTGACGATGTGCACGATGGTGCTGCAACGTCTGGCTGCTGAAGATCAAGAGGAACCAGACGATGTGCCCCATGATGATGATCTCCGCGGGTCATTGTCGATGCAAGGACACAATGCGAAAGTCAAAAGGAGAAGCTGAAGTTCGATCGCATGTTAGAGGATCACAAAAAGGGTTGTACCCCAATTGCGAAGATGGCAACACAAAGCTCGGCACCGTACTCGAATTGCTGCAGTGGAAGGCAGAGAATGCTATTCTGATAAAGGATTTGAGAAGCTACTGAAAATAATGAAGAAGAAGCTTCCAAAGGATAACGAATTGCCCGACAGTACATACGCAGCAAAGAAGGTCGATGCCCTCTAGGATTGGAGGTGGAGAAGATACATGCATGCCCTAATGACTGCATCCTCTACCGTGGTGCCTACAAGGATCTGAACGCATGCCCGGTATGCGGTGCATTGCGATATAAGATCGACGAGATGACCCTAGTGATGTTGACGGCGAGCCTCCCGGAAGAGGGTTCTGCGAAGGTGATGTGGTATGCTCCTATAATACCACGGTTGAAACATCTGTTCGAAACGGAGAGCATGCCAAGTTGATGCGATGGCACAGTGAGGACCGTAAGAAAGACGGAAGTTGAGAGCACCCACGACGGGTCGCAGTGGAGAAAAATCGAGAGAAAGTCTGGGATGAGTTTGTAAAGGACCCAAGGAACGTATGGTTTGCTTTAAGCGCGGATGGCATTAATCCTTTCGGGGAGCAGAGCAGCAATCACAGCACCTGGCCCGTGACTCTATGTATGTATAACCTTCCTCCTTGGATGTGCATGAAGCGGAAGTTCATTATGATGCCAGTTCTCATCCAAGGCCCTAAGCAACCCGGCAACGACATTGATGTGTACCTAAGGCCATTAGTTGAAGAACTTTTACAGCTGTGGAATGGAAACGGTGTACGTACGTGGGATGAGCACAAAAAGGAGGAATTTGACCTAAAGGCGTTGCTGTTCGTGACCATCAACGATTGGCCCGCTCTCAGTAACCTTTCAGGACAGACAAACAAGGGATACCACGCATGCACGCACTGTTTACTTGACACCGATAGTATATACGGGAAGCTGCAGGAAGAATGTGTACAGGCCATCGTCGATTTCTTCCGACCAACCATCAATGTCGAAAGAAAGGCAAGCATTTCAAAGGTGAGGCAGATCACCGGAAGAAGCCCGCCATGCGTACCGGTGATCACGTACTTGCTATGGTCAATGATTTACACGTAATCTTTGGAAAGGGTCGGCGGACTAGCTGTTCGAATGACGTTGAGAATCACGCACCCATGTGGAAGAAGAAATCTATATTTTGGGACCTACCTACTTGGAAAGACCTAGAGGTCCGCTCTTCAATCGACGTGATGCACGTGACGAAGAACCTTTGCGTGAACCTGCTAGGCTTCTTGGGCGTGTATGGGAAGACAAAAGATACACCTGAGGCACGGGAGGACCTGCAACGCTTGCACGAAAAAGAGGGCATGCCTCCGAAGCAGTATGAAGGTCCTGCCAGCTCACGCTTACGAAAGAAGAGAAAGAAATATTCTTTCAATGCCTGCTCAAGATGAAGGTCCCGACCGGCTTCTCGTCGAATATAAAGGGAATAATAAATATGCCGAGAAAAGTTCCGAACCTAAAGTCTCATGACTGCCACGTGATTATGACGCAATCGCTTCCGGTTGCATTGAGGGGGCTTCTACCGGAAAACGTCCGATTAGCCATTGTGAAGCTATGTGCATTCCTCGATGCAATATCTCAGAAGGTGATCGATCCAGAAATCGTACCAACGCTAAGGAGTGATGTGGCGCAATGTCTTGTCGGTTTGAGCTGGTGTTCCCACCATCCTTCTTCAATATCATGACGCACGCCCTAGTTCATCTAGTCGACGAGATTGTCATTCGGGGCCCGTATTTCTACACAATATGTACCCCTTTGAGAGGTTCATGGAGTCCTAAAGAAATATGTTCAGAATCGTGCTAGGCCGAAGGAAGCATCTCCATGGGCCATCAAACAGAGGATGTCATCGGGTTTTGTGTTGACTTCATTCCTGGCCTTAATAAGATAGGTCTCCCTAAATCGCGGTATGAGGGGAGACTGACCGAAAAGGCACGCTTGGAAGAGACTCAATAATATGCAGGACGGATATTCTTGGTCTCAAGCACACTACACAGTTCTACAGAACTCTACCTTGGTGACCCGTATGTCGATGAACACAAGAACAGTCTGCGCCCAAACACCGGAGCAAAGGCGACGATCGGATTACATGTGAACACATCAGACTTTCAGCAGTTGGTTGGAAACACGCCTCGAGGTGACAGCACTGTTTGTGATGAGTTGTACTTGTTGTCCAGGGACCATCTTCGACTGTAATGATTTGGAAAGGATCTGAGATAAATGGGAATACATTTTACATGATTGACCAAGATGAAAAGAGCACCAACCAAAACAGCGGTGTCCGCTTTGATGCAGCAACCGACAAGGAAATGACACATATTATGGTTACATAGTAGACATATGGGAACTTGACTACGGAGTAGATTTTAAGGTCCCTTTGTTTAAGTGCAAGTGGGTCAATCTGTCAGGAGGCGGGGTACAGGTAGACCCACAGTACGGAATGACAACAATGGATCTGAAAAATCTTGGGTACACTGACGAACCGTTCGTCCTAGCCAATGATGTGGCACAGGTTATCTATGTGAAGGACATGTCTACCAGACCGAGGAAAAGAAAAGATAAGGAAGCGAATACATCATACAATGAGCCAAAGCGCCACATAGTTCTTTCAGGAAAAAGGGACATCCTGGGAGTGGAGGGCAAGACAGACATGTCTGAAGAGTATGAAAAGTTTCATGAAATTCCCCCCTTCAAAGTCAAGGCTGACCCAAGCATCCTGATAAACGATGAAGATTATCCATGGTTACGGCGCAATAAGCAAACGACACAAGCGAAGAAAAAGTGAAGACTTTCTCCCGCAACTATTATGATGATACCATGCCAACTTTGTAACACACGAGTATGATACCATTGTCTGTTTTGTTCATGAACATGCTATGCCAACTTTTTCAGAGTTCATTTGAAAACTATGAATTTGAAAACCTCGCCAACCAAGGGCGCCACACCGGTTTATAAGCCCGTCCCTCACGCCTTGTTGAGCTCACTAACTTGTGATTCACACAAATTTCAAAGAATTCAAATTTTATAAAACTAATGGCACAAACAGAAAGTTTATAATTGTTCTAAAACAAATGGCACTAACAGAAAGTTTATAATTTTGCTGACCTAAAAGAAAAAAGAATTAAAAATAAAGCAAAAACCAAAAGAAAATAAATAATGCAGAAAACAAAACAAAAAACTTGAAAAAAAAAATAATAGCAACAATAAGCATTTTGTTGTAAGTAGAAACAAAATAAAATAAATAAAGCAACAAAGAAAACAAAAAAGTGTTTTCAATTTTAAAACTAATGGCACAAACAGAAAGTTTATATTTTTCTAAAACTAACAGCACTAACAGAAAGTTTATAATTTTGCTGACTTAAAAGCAAAAAGAATTAAAAATAAAGCAAATAACCAAAAGAAAGTAAATAATGCAGAAAACAAAACAAAAAACTTGAAAAAAATGAAAATAGCAACAATAAGTATTTTGTTATATGTAGAAACAAAATAAAATAAATAAAGCAAAAAAGAAAACAAAAAAGTGTTTTCAAATTTTAAAACTAATGGCACTAATAGAAAGTTTATATTTTTCTAAAACTAAAAGCAAAAAGAAATAAAATATAAAGCAAAAAAAGTGCCACCCCTCGGGCCCCCACGGCCTGAATACGACTAGAAACCCTATGGGCCAGGATTCAGGCCATGAAGGCCCAAGAGGCCCACAGCACAGATGGCGAGTTAGGCCCGAAAGCCTGCTTTAGAGAGGAGCTCGAGAGGGAGCCGCACCGCACCTTATAAACTGGTGCGGCTCCTCTCAACTAGCGAGTGGGACTAAACATTTGGCGCGGGCAGCACATGGCCTTTGGTCCCGGTTGGTGGCACCAACCGACTAAAGGGGTTTAGTCCCGGTTGGTGCAACGACCGGGGCTAATGTTCTTTAGTCCCGTTGGTGCCACCAACCGACCACAGTCAGTTGGTGGCACCAACCGGGACTAAGTAGCATTAGTCCCGGTTGGAGCCACGAACCGACTAATGCTCTTGCTATATAAGAAAACACTTGGGAAATTTCAGATTCATCGCGCATTTGCCCCGACCGCCTCTAACCTCCCCGACGCCGCCAGTTGCCCCGACGCCGCCGCCGCCTTCGCCGTCGCCACGCCCGTCGTCACCATCGCCGTCGCCCGCGCCGTTGTCGCCGCCGTCGTCACCATCGCCGTCGCCGCGCGCGTCGTCGCTGCACCGTGATTCCGCTAACGCTGTCGCCCTGCCTCGCTCGTCGCTGTCCCGCCCGTCGCGCGCCCTCGCCGTCGCCGCCGCCGCCTCTCCGCGACCGCGCCGTCGTCAACGCCTCCCGACCTCGCCGTCGCCTCCGCCTCCCGACCTCGCCGTCGCCTCCGCCTCCCTGCCCTGCCCCTGGCCACCACCTCAGATCAGGCCGGCCCCGACATCGCCGTTGCCGACGCGCCGCCACATGAGCCCCAGCGCACCTGCCTGCTGCCGCCGCCGCCGCCATGATTTTTTTTCATAGATGTGATGCTTTTTTCATAAATGTTCATGTATATATATTGATGTATGGATATATGTATGATGCTTTTTGCATATGTGTTGATCTAATGTTTTTTTCTGCATATATATATGATGTTTTTTGTTCATAGATGATCATATGAATTTTTTGTTCATAGATATGATCATATATATGATGTATGCATGGATCGATGTGGATGGAATATGATGTTTTTTTGTTCATAGAATATGATGTTTTTTTTATTCATAGATTTTATTTTGTTCATGAGAGAGGCGGGGACGTCGAGGAAGTTGTACTGTTTAGAGTTAGGGTCGTCGAGGAAGAAGGAAAATAAGGAAAAAGAATAAAAGAGGAAGAAGGAAGAAGGAGAAGAAGAGGAGAAAAAAATAAGAAGAGGAAGTAGAAGAAAAAGGAGAAGAAGAAGGAATAGAGGAGAAGAAGAAAAAAATTCTATTTTTTCTTCTTCTCCTCTCTTTTTTTCTTCTATTTTTTCTTCTTCTTTCTTCTTCTTCTCTTTTTTCTTCTTCTCATTTCTTCTTCTTCTTCTTCTTCTTCTTCTTCTTCTTCTTCTTCTTCTTCTTCTTCTTCTTCTTCTTCTTCTTTTTATCGGGAACGAGGGTGTCGAGGATCGCTGAGGGGTCGACGGTCGGGAACTAGGCTAGAGGGTCGAGAGGGTCACTGGAGGGGTCGAGGGTCGCCGAGGCCGGTCGAGGGTCAATGTTTTGAGGGTCGAGGGTCGCCGAGGCCGGTCGAGGTTTCGAGGCACAAGGGTTTGAGGGTTCGAGGTTCTAGGGTCGAGGTTCGAGGTTCTAGGGTTCGAGGGTCGAGGGTCATCGAGGGGCCGAGGTTCGAGGGTCGAGGGGTCGAGGGTTCGAGGGTCAAGGTTCGAGGTTCTAGGGTCGAGGGTCGAGGGTCGAGGATTCAAGGGTTCTAGGGTCGATGGTTCGAGTGTTCAAGGGTCGCCGAGGGGCCGAGGATTCGAGGGTCGAGGGTCGTCTGGGGTCGAGGATCACCAAGGGTCGAGAGGTTGCCTATTGTCAAAGTATTGAAGAAACCCATGGCTTCATCATTAGCCAAAGTAACCGGGCATTTTAATTAGGTTAGTGTAGAGAAAAGTAAAATAAGGAAAAGGAAGAAAAGAGGAAGAAGGAAGAAGGAAGAAGAAGAAGAAAAGAATGAGAGGAAAAATAAGAAAAAAAGAAGAGAAGAAGAAAGGAATAGAGGAGAAGAAGAAAAATAGATTTTTTTCTATTTTTCTTCTTCTCCTCTATTTTTCTTCTTCTCCTCTTTTTTTCTTCTTTTTTCTTCTTCTTCTTCCTTCTTCCTTCTTCCTCTTTTCTTCCTTTTCCTTATTTTCCTTTCTCGAGGGATAAGAAGAAAAGAAGAGGAGAAGAAGAAAGAAAGGAATAGAGGAGAAAGAAGAAACTTTGACACGAGGAGGGGGGTACGATACCCCTCCCGATAACATTATTTTCCCATGTATATGTATGTTGCGTCGTTGTCGATATAACGAGGGTGTCGAGGATCGCCGAGGGTCGAGGGTCGGGAACTAGGGTAGAGGGTCGAGGGTCGTTAAGGGTCAAGGGTCGAAGGTTTCAGGTCGAGGTTCCTATAGTGTCAAAGTATTGAAGAAATCCATGGCTTCATCATTAGCCGAAGTAACCATGGCATGATGGTGCGAAGTCCTCAAAGTTGTTTTGAATGGAGTCCGGATAGGATAATTTTCCTTTTGCTGAACTTTGTACCAAAAAGCGAATTATCCTATCGGGACTCTGCTCCAAAACAACTTTGAGAGCTTGCACCATCATGCACCTGTTACTTTCGCCTAATGATGAAGACATGGTTTTGTTGAATCCTTTGACACTAGGCAACCTCCCGACCCTCGGCGATCTTGACCCTTGACCTCGACCGCTCGGCGATCCACGACCCTCTACCCCTCACAGGCGTCGATGCCCACGTCACTTGTGGGACATAGATGTACTGTTCAACGCCGATCCCTCCCGATAGCTTCAACACGGGGGTCGATATTACGTACCCCCTCCTAGCTTGAAGCGTTCTCGAGGCCACCCCCTAACCCTTGAAGCGTTGTCGAGGCCACCCCAAACCCTAGAGAAGCAGCGTCGAGGCCACTAATATGATTCCTTATTGTGATTAGCTAGCTAGTTCTACGTTGGCACTAATATATCCATATCTGTCATGTTTGAATAATAATTGCCATGTTGTAAATATTTGTAGAAACTATGGACACCCCCCGAGACGAAGCACAAGAAGCGTTGTTGAGGGACATAATCGCACACGGAAGTGATGCCGTCTCCTCGATGATGTTTCTCAACGACAACGATGGTCTGGAAGGAGAGGTGAAGAAGCAGCTGGCTATGATTTACATGGCTCCGATGACCCAATGCCGTGCAAGAAGGAGAGGGTGAAGAAGTAGACCGTGAGGACGGCTCGGTGATCACCAAACCGAGTCCGCCAGGTATATATATTAGTTAAGCCTGTGCTTGACTAGCTCTCGTCTTTGTTTTGGTATATATGTACACATATTAATTAACTCTCGTCTTTGTTCTTTTTCTAGCCCTCCGGATCGAGCACAACCGGTAAAGAGACGAGGCCCAAGAAAAGTTGAGCTCGGATGAAAAGTTTGAGATCATACAAATCGCGCATGACGGCCAACCGATTGAACCCTACCGGACAAAGAAGGCATTTGTTGCTCGGTCAAGGGGTTCGGTTAGGGACAAGATCCCGATCAGCATCCACCAATGGTATAAGCCTAAGAACGAAGACCCCGAGGTGTCTTGTGTCAATGATATGCAGAAAATGATCTTTGGACTGAGCTGAAGTCAAATTTTACCCTACCGCTAGAGGATGATCCGGAGAAGCCAGTAATAGAGCCATTAATCAAGTCTTTTGCTCTTAAGAAGATGGCAGAACTATTCAGGAATTGGAAGAAAGACCTCAATACATATGTCGAAAAAATGAGACACCAGAATTCACGGGCAAATATGAGAAGATCAGAGATGATCGCCCGCATTGTGGCCTACAAGACATCGGAAAAGAGTAAAAAGATGTCAGCGACAAACAAGAGAAATGCTGCGAAGAAGAAGCTTCACCATCGCACGGGTCGGTGGCTACCTCATAGCCCGCCTAAGTGGGCCAAGGCTGAGAATGATCTGCTTGATAAAGGGATCGAACCCGAGACAATGAACTGGCCAGACCGTTGACGGACTTGGTTCTTCGGGGCCGGCGGATCCTTGGACCCTATAACGGGGAAGTGCATTTGGACGGACGAACAATTGGACATACCAGTCAAGAGGCTTCAGCATTATATCGAAGCAGCGCAGCAAGGGAAGTTCGTTCCAGACAGGGAGAAGGACGAGCTCACAATGGCCCTCGGGAATCCTGAGCACCCTGGACGGACACGAGGCACGCCAGGCTCCGTTTCGTGGAAGGCTGGATTTCCGGACGCAGGGGGTTACAAAACCCATGAGAGGAGGAAGAAACTGGAGCAGAGCCTAATGCAGGCGCTGCACGAAAGGGTAATGGGGCTAGAGGAACGAGAAGCAGCAGATCACAACAAACGACCTGCCGAAGCTTCCCCCGAAGCTACCCCGCCATCTCAGCGGAGAAGCAGCGTGGCTTCCACCGAGCTGCTTCAGCCAGAGCAGCATGCCTTGACGGCTCCTGCCAGCTATCCCATGGATGCTATCACGGATGCTGAAAGTTGCCACCTTATGGCGCAATGGAGCAATTTGAAGGTCAAGGCGGCTGTTGGCTCTGTTTATCCTACTAAACCCGACTCAACTTTTCACTGCCGGCCGATTCCAGAAGGATATGCTAAGGTGATGGTCGATGAAATAACGGAGGATTTGAGGACCTCGGCTTGACCACCCTACCGGTGAAGGGAGTATCGGCTGGGTTCTGCTCAAGACTCCATGCCTATGGAGGAAGGATATCATCAACCTTCCGAACTGGACGCCTCCGCCTCCTCCTCCTCCTCCGCGAGTCAGGGCACTCCGCCTCCACCGCCTCCTCCTCCGCGAGTGACGATCAGGGCACTTGGCGGCTCCTTCTCCGTGCATGGCGGCACTCCGTCTCCTTCTCCGCCTGCACCGGCGCGTCCGGCAGCCAGCCTCCTCCTTCTCCGCCTCGTCGGCAAGGGCGGAAGAGACCCGCCGCCGCCCGGCTGCTCCGCGCGTCGTAGTCCTTCTCCTCCGCCTCGTAAGCAAGGAAAGAAGACATCCGCTCCGTCTGCTCTGCGGCGTCTAGCAGTACAGCCAAAGGCGGAGGAGATACAAATTCGGTCCTTCTCTCAAGACTCCAAAGAAGTTACGTCTGACGAGAGGAGCGAGGAGGAAAACGCGAAGATCGCGCAGACCAAGTGGATGACTGGTTTCAAGGGTTGAAAGCAAAGAGACATCCACCTCCGGAGGAGAATGTAGATCCGGTCAAAGCGAAGCGCACTCTGCTGCCCCGACAAAACCACCCAAGTCTCCGCCGAAGGCAACTATGAGCGCATTATTCAAAGGCATTTGCGAAGCGGAGAGATCGGGAAGTACTGTCAGTGATCAAAGGATGAAAGAACGACGAGCTGGGAAACAAATTGCCCAGCTCGGCGAACAAGCCAAGCAATCGTGCCCCCCGCTCAAGGTGCCTGCTAGCGACATCGTCGATCCGAGGATGGTGCCCGGTTATGGCAATCCTGAAGATTACCTGCCCGACGATGTACAATTTGATTTCTTGGAGGTGCAGATACAAAGATACGAGTACGGGAAACCTCTCGTCAAAGATGAAAGCTCTCTAACAACGATGATGCGAAGATTGCATGATTGGTACATGAAAACCTGCAAAGAGTCGAGGAGGAATACTTTGTATGTGAGAGTTAAAAAGGAGCATGACCTCCTTGGAATTGAACTGTTGCCTATTCCATTTGAGGAGTTCTATCAGTTTTTCAATCAATTGGCCCTCGATAAAGCAACGGTCACCTGCTACTGTCTGTATGTAGTACTACTTATGTCATTAAGTATCTCTATATAACTCAGCTCTTTCATTGCATGTATTTATAAATATCCTCACTATATTATGCAGATTGAAGATCGCAGAAATGAAGAAAAAACAAGTGGGTGATATTGGGTTCATTAACACATATCTCATAGATGTAAATGAGGTTAAATATCGTGTCGCCGAAACCGAGGCCAACTTGCTACGATCGTTGGAAATAAATGAACACAAAAATACAATACTCTTTCCTTACAACTACACGTGAGTGTTACTGTCTTGTGGCATATTCGGTTTCCTTATTTAGTCCAGGTTATAGAAATGTAATATTGATGAGTTATGCATGCGCATGCGCAGGTTCCACTATATTCTCCTAGAGATTAAGCTTGAGCAGGAGTAGTAACTGTCTTAGACTCGAGACTAAAAGATCCCAAGGAGTATGCGGAAATGACTGAAATGCTCGAGAAGTAAGTTAAATCGATCATTATCCACCATATCAGCAACTTTGTTCATTTCTGATATCAAGTAATTGTTTTCTTTGTATGGCAGGGCTTGGGAAAATTTACCAAAAAGCTCGGGACTACCAAGAAGCTGCAATTTAGACACCAAAGTAAGTACTATATAGTAGCATATTCCACGCGCATCTCCTAGTGATTCAAGTGCTAGTTTCATCAATACCATTTAGCATGTGCTTGCTAATTATCAGTTTGATTGACCTCTGTTTCTTGTAAAGTGGTTGTGGCAGGAACAAGGAATGATTTCTGTGGATACTACGTTATGCGAGTCCATCCGCCACACGACCTGTGAGAGGGCTACTCCGACAAACAATTTGAAGTGCGTAAATAAAAATATTCATAATTTTATTTTATTACCATCATTTGTGTTGAGTTTCATTCATTCATATATATATATATATATATATATATATATATATATATATATATATATATATATATATATATATATGTGTGTGTGTGTGTGTGTGTGTGTGTGTGTGTGTGTGTGTGTGTGTGTGTGTGTGTGTGTGTGTGTGTGTGTGTTGACCCTTTCTTAAAATTAGATGTTTCGGAAGCGGGATGAACTCCTAGCACCAGATCGCATGCGAGCAATTCAAGAGGAATTGGCGGCATTCTTTCTTGACTATGTGATTGCTGAAGACGGGGAATACTATGTGGACCACGCATCCGTATTGTAAAAGATAATTATTGTATATATGTAGCCGGTTGTCGGGGATATACCCCGCGGCGTAAACCGGCCGGAAGTATAACCCGGCCGGACTTGGCGGTTTACCTGAAGAACCCGCTGACACTTGGCGGTTCACTGGCGACCCGGCGGTTTATGGTTCATTGGTAATCCGGCAGGCGGGTCAGAGGAGCGACAAGACCCGGTGGCCCGACTGGCGGTTCATGAATGCCGGTTCAACTACGGTGGGCCGGTTTAAGAGGAAAGGCGTGAGGAATATTTGTCTTACAAGGAGCTAAGACCTGGACTTGTATCCGACTTGTAATACAAGATAGGCTAGTCCTAGTCCTACTAGGACTCCACATGTAACCCGCCCCTCTAACTTATATAAGGAGGGGCAGGGCTCCCAAAACAAGGGAGAGGCAAACAACAATATCTAGGGCTAGACACAACTAGAGGAGAGCCGGTTTACGGCGACTCCTCTCATGATCATAATGAGACCTAGCCTCAAACAGCATGTAGGGCTATTACCGGATGATGTTTCCCGGGGCCCGAAGCTGTCTAAATCCCTGTCTTGTGTTGCGTCTCTCGATTCCGCTCAACCCCTCTCAAGCTACCACATAGATGAGTTGGCCTCACGACTAAGTCCTGACACTAAGGACATCTGACGTGTTAATTCCACGACAGTTGGCGCCCACCGTGGGGCTCGCGCACGGTGGTGTTGAGTTCTTGGAGGGATCTCTCCTAAGGATCGAGGAGCTCACAATTTTCCGGACAAAGAAGAGCCAGTTTGAAGAATCTGCATCAGTTTCAAGTTCGTCGGGCTAAATTGAAGATCGGTGTGGTTTAAAGGTTAAAACGAAAATTTAGGGCTGCACCGTGAGCCGCCGCCTCTGCAAGCCGAATCCTGAGGTCTGCAGTCCGTCGAAAAGAAGATTACACATGGAACGATTTGCAAGATGACCCGACGATTCGTCGAATCCGAAGACAAATTGATATTTGGAGCAGCGGCCACCGTGCAAGCCAAAGACAACATCTACTTTAAACAAGACCAGGAACATAGACGGTTATGATTGGAAAGTCAAAGACCACAATACGGATTCGCCGACGCCGAGCTATAGCTTATCGGTCCGAGTTCATAGTCTGGAAAATTTAAAAGGGGTTATGCCAACTGCACTGTCGCTGCTGCAAGTTGAGGATGTGTCTGCGATCCATCAATGCAAGGATCAAGTCGCGGAAACCATGGTCTCCTGTTGTAGCACGTTTTCACTAAGCGCGTCGAATCCTGAGGTGTCTTGTCGTTACTGCTGATGCTATTTTTGAGTCGTATCCATCAACCATACGGACTACTATTACCACAAAGGACCGACAGGGTCTGTACTACTCACGTGGGTTGAGCGCTGGTTTTAGTTTTTTGGGATTATTGTCTCCAGCAGGCACACAACTAATTATGCTTCACGAGAGATAAAATCCAGTCACTCTGGATAGCGTTTGGAGATACTACAGCTGGTGGCCCAATTCACACATCGAAAAACTACTTGCAGACAAATCCTGGTTCGAGACCGACGAGACTCACAGCTGTACTCGAGCCGCCCGCGCCCCTCAAGACGTTCTGAGCCGCCATGGCTCCCTTGCCGCAGCATCTGCCTGAGCCGCCGTCGTCTGAAGACCGCTGCTGGTTCTCGTCCCTCTGCTTCAGCCTAAAAACGCGGAGACCATAACCCGCCGGCGCCCCCTGTTGAGCCACCACTACTTTACCTCTGTCATAAATCCGGAATCTCAGAGCTGTACTACTGCTGAATCGCCGCCTTGGTCAAGCCACCTTGGTCAAGCCGACTCCGCCTTGGTCAAACCGCCGATCGTCTCACTTCTATGTTGGGAATATTTCAACTAGGTCGCGTCTACATCAGCGCTATGTCAATTTGCTCAGTGGATGTGTGCAAACCACTGCTCTTATGGTCCGGTCTACATCAACATGACGCGACTGACTCGTTTAACCGCGCGGTTTACCGCGCCTGCAATCAACTTGCCCGTCCGCACTGGTTCATGCCGCAGACCGATTCATTTACTGTCCGGATGAGTCAGGTGGTATCTAATCTAAGATTTATTTTAGTAAACATATTGTTTTTATCAAAAAACAATTACTTGGTCTTGTAATATTTTTGCAGGACCGTTACGAGAGGGTGTCGCCTAAGGGGGCGCATCAACATCACTTTTTGCATTGGTGTTTGTCCGTGCTAGGATGCTTGACGGATATACGTGCAAGTCGCCGCCCCGATGTTCGGATTACATCCGTCCGCTCCTGCCGCCGATTCGTGCATCTACACCGATTAAACAACATCATGTTTGAATCGCCACCCGCGCCGCTTTACAAACGCCATGGATGACTCGTTCATCTGCCCTCACGGCGGTTCACGCGTCCGCACCAGCTTACAATGCCACGGGCGACTCATCTGTTGTTCGGGCGAATCAGGTGATATCCCTCTAAGTATAATTTAGCACATATTGTTTTTGTCAGAGAGCAATTACTTTGGTATTTGCATTTTATATGCAGGACAATTGGTCATTGCAAAGCCGATGGCCGGATCATGGATATATAGATTGCGTAATTACTGTCATGTGCTAGCGTATGACCGTGCCACAATGATCAAAGAATATGTATGCAAGACGCCGCCCTTGTGGCCCGGACTACTTCGACTCACCGGGACCGCACCCGCGATTAACTCGCCCGTCCGTGCCAGTTTACAACACCGGTGAAGATCTTCGCCGTCCGCACCGGTTTACAATGCCGCGGCCGATTCATCTATCCGAGCTGCCTCGATGTTGCGGTCGCTTTTTCGTCCGTCTCTCGCGCCTGGTCTACATCAACATACTGGGCCGCACCTCTGCATGAGCTATATATTGCGATGAGCAAGTCACAGCTTGGGTAGCCCGGTTTTCTTTCAGCAAATTGAGGCAAATTATCATCAAACCGATGTTTGCACTGGATGGCTCAATGGGCAGGCGCACAAGTCGCCGCCACTACAGTTTGGTTAACTTCAAATCGCCAGTTGGAAGGAACCATTGGCCGAGTTGCTGACACGGCTCATACGGGATCATTTATAACCCGCCACAGTCACCTCAACCTTCTGTGGATTCACATCATGCTATCAACATCAATGATATACAAGTTATGCCGGTTTATATCACGGTCAAACATGGAGAATCTCAAGCCAACTCCTCGAGTCACCTTTGAGACTTGGGGGCTACGATGACATAACTCAGCAAATCTTGCCAGTTTCAACAAAGTTAAAAACCTCAGGATGATGGAGGGAAAGATAACCCGGTCCCGGAGGTTACTGTTATATTGATGAAAATTTAAAGGCTGTCAGAAAATTTCCGGCTTAGAAAGTATATAACAATTACAAAATCCCGGCTCAATGAAGAAGTTCCGGGTCATCAGAAAGGATTCCGGTTTAAAATCCGGCTAAAGGGAAGTTAGTCTCACTGAAGCTCTCAAATATCTGGTTTACAATCCGGTTCAAGGGAAATCTGTTCTCTCTCAAAGCTCTGAAGCTCTCAAATCCTGTTTAAGAATTTCCGGTTCAAAAAGGAATTAACTTCTCGCAAGTTCGAGTTTAAAGGCCGTCAGAAAATTTCCGGCTGAAAATGAAGATTCCGGTCTAAAATCCGGTTCAAGGGAAAGATGTCTCCCACAAAGCTTTGAAGCTCTCAATATCCGGTTTAACATCCGGTTCAAGAAGGATTTATCTCTTGCAAAAAGTTAAAGGTGCCAAAGAGGACCTGCTGCCATGATGCGCGGTTCAAACATGGGTATCATGCCTTATTGGCTTATCATATTATTGATCACTTGGGGCTTGGTCGATCCGAACCATAGCCACGCCTCTTGATCGCCTAGTGCCACAATATCACTTGGGGGCTTGGTCGTGTCCGAACCAATGCAACACCTTTTGATAGGCGAAAGCCACCAGATCACTTGGGGACATGGTCAAGTCTGAACCAGTCACGCCTCTTGATCGGCCTAAGGCCATAGAGTCACTTGGGGGCTTGGTCGAACCCGAACCATTGCCACGCCACTTGATCGGCATAATGCCACGGTTTCAGTTGGGGACCTGGCTGACTTGAACCACAGCTACACCTTATTGGGAGCTTGGTCGTGTCCGACCATGGTAACACCATCTGATCGGCTCAGTAAAGCCTCATTTGCAATGGTTTTATTTTGCCTTTGCTTGAATTCTGTTCTTTTTTGCTAAAGAACTTTTACTTCTGTTGCGTTTTTAAACCGACATTGTTAATCCGGTTCAAACTGTCAATTACAAATTGGCGAAACACGGTCAAATCTTAATCCGGAGACTATCTGCCCGGTTTGATTTATGTTACCATCTTATTATGGAGTAAACCGGTATTCATTAACCCGGCTTGACTTTCAGTTACAAGTTAGTACATGATCAAATCATAATCCGGAGACTATCAGCCCGGTCTGGTTTGACTACGAGTCGCCAGTATTATATATGGTTAAACCGGTGGTTATTACAACCCGGTACAGTTTCATCGTAAACCGACACAGTATGAAAGGAGTTATCATTACTCAAGATTGGGGTCATCACCCTTACTACAAAAAATTGGTAAACCAATGATGTGATTCAATGTCACAGGTATGATATATTTCATTGATTATTCTTAAAGTGCAGCCTTGGTTATAAACCTGGGTTATATGTTGGGCATTATGACCCGTCCGGTGGTAAACCGCCAGGACACTTTAAACTTGTTGTATGCAGAGACAGGTTGAATAAAGCATGATGATAAATTATCCGGTGTTTATTAAACCGGCCTGGCTTTAAGACAATAAGTCGCCAAAGTATATGATGAGAAATTATCCGGTGTTGTTAACCCGGCCTGGTTTTGGACTATAAGTCGCCAGTACATATTTGGATTGCGCCATTGGAATCATGCGCTCATAAATCATTGGACTATATTATTCAAATCTTCAAATAGCCAACATGGCTAGATTTTTATTATGGTTATCAATAACCAATATTATGATGGAGGTTTTCAAAGTCGCTTCAGCGCAATGGCTATTATTTCATCAATGGGTATGATTTATTCTACAATGGAGGGAATAGTCCCGAGTTGCTGCAGGCTTACAACCCGGCACTTGGGGGCTACATTATTTAAGTTGAGATTATATCGAATATGCAAGTCTCATGTCGCTGTAAGCATGCACCATGACACTTGGGGGCTAATGTAAAGTAATTTTTTGCTCATATTATTGAAGACCCGACTCATCATATTATACTCAGTCGGCCCTTGGGGGCTACCAATTGCTCCTGTCAACAACTCAAGGTACACAAGTTAAATCCATTATATTGAAGGGTCCACTGCTCAGTTGGTAAAGCACAAGGCTCTTAACCTTATGGACGTGGATTCAAGCCCATGATGGGGGTTACATCATATGATGTTATTTTCATTGAAGTATATATCAAGTCCCAGCTCAATATTATCTTACTGAGCCGGCCCTTGGGGGCTACACATCATTGCTCAAATCTACATGATTATATTTACAAAGTCCCTGCTCATTATTGCATAAATGACCCGGCCCTTGGGGGCTACACTGGTTGAAGTTTTATGAGTATAAGGCAATTTCAAGTCCCTGGTTGCTGCAAGCATGACAACCCGGCACTTGGGGGCTACATAATATGGAGTGTTCAGTTTTTATTAGTGACTGGGATGAACAACATGGATTTCTTCAAAAGTTGCAGTATTGATATTGAAGCAAGTCTTAAACCATAACTTTGTTCTGCTCAAGACTTGGCGGCTACAGCCAGCGTTGGTAACAATTATGACTCGGTGCCATCCATATCTACAAACCGGCAAGTTCTACATTTTCAAACCGGCTGGTATCAGTGGAATATTTGAAGACCAATATTTTTGTCAAATCTGAGCATTGAAGGCTGGCTCAAGTGGATTATTCTTCACAAATTTTCTCTGTGAGAAATCAATGTCGGCAAATTGAGTATGAAGCTGGCCTGTTAAACCGGATTTTCTAGAAGGAGGAAATGACAAGGATTTAAGGATGATCAGATGCCGGTTTACAAGAATTCTTAACCCGGAGCATAATCTGTCAAGTTTGTTCTTGTGTTTATTTCACAGGATCAGTTTAACATGGATAAATCCAAATTAAACTGGGGGCTAATGTCGGGGATATACCCCGCGGCGTAAACCGGCCGGAAGTATAACCCGGCCGGACTTGGCGGTTTACCTGAAGAACCCGCTGACACTTGGCGGTTCACTGGCGACCCGGCGGTTTATGGTTCATTGGTAATCCGGCAGGCGGGTCAGAGGAGCGACAAGACCCGGTGGCCCGACTGGCGGTTCATGAAGGCCGGTTCAACTACGGTGGGCCGGTTTAAGAGGAAAGGCGTGAGGAATATTTGTCTTACAAGGAGCTAAGACCTGGACTTGTATCCGACTTGTAATACAAGATAGGCTAGTCCTAGTCCTACTAGGACTCCACATGTAACCCGCCCCTCTAACTTATATAAGGAGGGCAGGGCTCCCAAAACAAGGGAGAGGCAAACAACAATATCTAGGGCTAGACACAACTAGAGGAGAGCCGGTTTACGGCGACTCCTCTCATGATCATAATGAGACCTAGCCTCAAACAGCATGTAGGGCTATTACCGGATGATGTTTCCCGGGGCCCGAAGCTGTCTAAATCCATGTCTTGTGTTGCGTCTCTCGATTCCGCTCAACCCCTCTCAAGCTACCACATAGATGCGTTGGCCTCACGACTAAGTCCTGACACTAAGGACATCTGACGTGTTAATTCCACGACACCGGTAGTGTCGGATAGATATACGAGAACTTGTTGTTCGACCAATCTCTCGGAGAAGGAGAGGTGGTCGATATCACTTCTCTCTGTATGCATATATGTTCATGACGATCTTCTGTTTGCTTAATTACTAGCTAGCTAGCATGTCTAGTTAGTCCTCTCTATACGTATGTATAGTACGTAGCGTCGACCAAGCACGGACAAAAGAAAGGACACTTTTCTCTATTAGTTAGCTAGCTATAGCACAATATATGAAACACCTAAATTAACCCCCAAAACCCCCAACCCCCCCCCCCCCCTTTGAAAAAAAAACAAAACCAGAGCCAAAGAAATGTTGACGCGTGGATGCCTATTGGTCCCGGTGGGTGCCACCAACCAGGACCAAAGGCCCTCGTGCCTGGGCTCAGCGGACAGGCCACGTGGAGGCCCATCTGTCCCGGTTCTGGATAGAACCGGGACTAAAGGGCGAGGGTATTAATACCGACCCTTTAGTCCCGGTTCATGAACCGGGACTAAAGGCCCTCACCAACCGGGACTATAGGCCCTTTTTCTACTAGTAACAGCTATTTCCTCAGCACAGCAATTTTGACAGCACAGCAAGTCCATAGCTGAATCTGTCGAAACTGAAGCCCAAACAAACACAGCCAAAGTCATGTAATAAACATATAATGAACCCAATGTTGTAGTCGGACTACGATTCTCCCTGATATCCATGAAGAGAGTTGCTTTTTTAGAGCCATGGAGCATGTACTCCAATCCTGGATGTCCTCCATTTTTTAAGTGGACAACCCCATGATATGGGCAAGAGGTAGTGAGCAGCATATTCGATTGGCCATGTATTCTCTCCGTCCCAAAATAAGTGTCTCAATTTTATATTAGCTTTAATACAAAATTGTGCTAAGCTTAAGACAGTTATTTTAGGACGGAGGGAGTAATTGTTTAACAATATTTCTGTATAAAGTTAGCTTGGCCGAGTTAAATGACTATGTATGTTACGGATCCAGATGCCAGATCGAATGATGTTAGCTTGGCCGAGTTGAATGGCCAAGGTTCTCCCATACTTTTTTTATCCATTAAAACACATTAGGCCAGGATGCATGGAGATGGGCATATGGTGAGAGGTGGGTCATTGTCTTTCTGTTGTTGGCCATAAAGCAAGCACCTCTCGGAAGTGCAACCACCCACGTCTAGCGAGCTACCAGCCAGCAACTATCATTGCAAGCATCCCACAGAAAAAAGTTTGCCCTCAGGGAGCAGAAAATCTACTCGAGCTTCCAAGATCATGATGCCATTGGCAAGTGGAAGTGGAACTCAATTGACTATTCATTTATAGTGAATTCCACCGTCTAATCCCTAAATGTAGTTTGTGACACGTTTTACATCATTTAGCATAAATTCCTTCAATATACTCGAGTATTTAACCAAAAACTACCACATTTTACGGAAACGTGACTGAAAACTACCACTTTACGATTTTGTGCGGAAAACTACCACTTTTGTCCTAATACGTGGCAAAAAACTACCAAGTCTCGACCGCTGATGCGCCGTTAACGCACGGCGGGCATCGGTTGGCCACCGTGGCACCTGAAACGTGGGAACGGCTGGTCAGTTTGGTGCTTAGCGCGGGCGAAGCAACCGGTTTCGAGACTTGGTAGTTTTTTACCACAGATTAGGATAAAGTGATGGTTTTCGGCACAAAATCGTAAAGTGGTAGTTTTCTGTCACGTATCCGTGAAATGTGGTAGCTTTTGGTTAAATACTCACATGAAGCAAGTTTGCCCAATTTTTATCTCTTTAATAGTTTTGCACCTTTCTATCGGGTGGATCACATTGATCGTCCTAATTGGTGAGCTGATCAACCAATAGTTTGGAAGCACATTGATTCGAGG
This sequence comes from Aegilops longissima, assembly GCA_021605205.1. Taxonomy (NCBI): domain Eukaryota; kingdom Viridiplantae; phylum Streptophyta; class Magnoliopsida; order Poales; family Poaceae; genus Aegilops; species Aegilops longissima. Next base: position 730,857,778 of record CM038678.1, on the reverse strand, counting down.
CGTCTCTAACACAAAACACGGTGCAGGACAACAAGGTTATGGCTGAACAGGCCACACGACTCGCCCCAAGTCAATGATGACCATCCTTGTTTCGCCATGTGGCAGTTCAGGAGCAGGGGTGAATTGCGGGGTGAGGAGAAGGACCCTAGCAAGGGTCTTATGTTGGCATGTAGTTTAGGGTTGCTTCAGCATCTACCGCTACCCTTTGCCAGTTCCTTTGAGAACAAGTCACCGCAGCCCGAGCTTTCTGCTTCCAAATCCCTAACTAAGCTAGTCGAACCGCACTTGAGTCGAGCGCGCTAGTCGAGCTTAACCCAGTCACCCTGCATCCCATCTACTATGTCAGACACATCTCGGATGAGCATGCCACCGATGTTGGCATCTAAGTCACCTCTCCACGTGAGACTAAGACTGAGGCCCGGGCTTGCCCATGGGCCAAGCCTGGGCCTAAGATCTAGGCCCGATGGCCAAGCCGAGTCGGGCTTGGGCTTGTCATATTTACGATTTAGGGAAGGGGGCAGCCCGAGGCCGAGAGGGCTTTTCCTCTAATGGGGCGAGCTTGGGCCTGACGACTGGGCCAGGCTAGGCCCAGGCCTAAGTTTTCTGGTGCGGGCTTTGTTAGGCCCGGCCCGGCCCGACATATGCCAAGGTATATAGATGGGGGTAAAAGGTGTCACGAACTCAATCTTATATTTACTAATTGGAGGCACCTTTCAAGTCTTCTCATTAATCCACATCATTAACATTAATTACACCGTTGGATCGTAGAACTTACGTTCGGGATTAAAAGAAAACATACGTAACATAGATGGTCCCGACGTGCCTAAAAATGGCATATGACACGTCCAATGTTTGTGCAACAAAAGGAAAAAAAAATGCATCTGTTTCCTAAAAATAAAAGGCAAGTCTGCAACCATCTTTTATAGTCCAAAAAGTTTTAAGCACTCTATCTCTTATAGACGTGATGGAGAGTCCAAGAAATTTTAAAAACTCTATATCTCACAAAGAAATCATACGTGATCTTAAATATGAACAACACTGCCGTGGAAAAAAAAATGGCATATGACATGTCCAATGTTTGTGCAACAAAAGGAAAAAAAACATGCATCCGTTTCCTAAAAATAAAAGGCAAGTCTGCAACCATCTTTTATAGTCCAAAAAGTTTTAAGCACTCTATCTCTTATAGACGTGATGGAGAGTCCAAGAAATTTTAAAAACTCTATGTCTCACAAAGAAGTCATACGTGATCTTAAATATGAACAGCATTGCCGCGGAAAAAAATACACTAAAAAAGAAGGGCATCCTCACGTGTTGTCCTACTACTACGTGCAGTTCTCCCAAACTGCTTCATGTGCTACACGAAAAAAAAATATTCCAAGATTTGTTCCCCGTCGAAGTTTCCTCAGGCGATCCCTAGGGTCGTTCTTCTCCTTGCTGTCCTCAAGCTTGAAGTCTCAACAAGACGGGCTGTCAGTCCGGGACTGGACGGCCTTGAGGCGGACGGGAAACCTAGACTGGACAGACCTCAAATGACACTGCACGCCGACCTCCCCGATATAAGCAAGCGTGGCTGGACGAGGCAGGCGTCAGATTGGACGGCAGCTGCACCAGGCCGACGCATGTGTACTCTATGCTTGAGGCCGCTGCGTACTTACAAGTACACGAGCTGGATTTTTTGAACCATGTTGCTGAACCTTTTCCGGTCAAGGCTAGCTAGCTAGGCCAGATTGGTTGGCCGGAAACAGATGCATATACAACCACAGATAATTGATTTCTTTGATCATCTTTGCTGATGCTTTTGTCCAACAGCTAAACGCCAGTGCTAACATGCGGGAGGACGAGATATCGGTCCGCATGCCAGCGTCGGCCAGGGCCGCCCAGATCGACGAAAAGCTGGGTTGCACACCAGGCATGTTTCGTTGAGCAGCCATGCAAAAATTCAGTGTACAATTTTTCTTTTCTCACTGTCCTATGAAGAGATTTATTTGTGTTGCCTCTATTACCATGTATACATTTATAACTTCATGCCATAGGTCTATATATATTCTGAAACAGAGAACTTATGCAACGAGATAACAAGGCGGTGCCAAATGTATTTTACATTGCAAATTGTGGACTAATACACTGGGGTAATCCAAATGGAATTACATAATGAAGTTTTTCATGACCGTGTACTTAATACTGATTTTTTTTTGGTATATTAGCTGTTTGCACCAACTGTTGTTCAGCTTCAGAAAAAAATTATAACTGACTACCATATCAAATTCGACCAATTAAGTTTGACCAAGCATCAATAGGTAATCCCGTGCTTAATCATTTTTTTATCATGGAACAACTCCATTGTAATTCTTGATTTTATTTTTCTACGGAAAACCATCAAAATTGTGCACCAACACATGAATTTGCATGCTATTATGACAAATGTGTTTAATTTTTTGTATGACAAGCATTAGTGTATGCTACAGTTCACATGTTGTAGTTTTTCTGTTTCTTTTAGGTCAACCCACAATGCTTAGGGACAAGTGAGGTACTTTCAAATTGAATGTTGCTTAATGAGCTGCTTTATATACATAATAAAGTGGGCCGATAGCCCTTTTCAGTCAAGTCAGGTACTTGAAGTTCTTGAGCCTTAATTAAGAATCGCCGTACTATGTAAATATCTAAAAATACTATAATTCTACTTCCCATGGTAATTTATTTTATTGTAACTGTCCGAAATGCTTTTTACTAATTTATTCAGAAGTATAATTGTTTCCTTTGATGTACTTTGGAATAGCTGAGTCTTCGTGTCATCTCTACCTAGGAAAAGGGAAGTACTACATGTCAAAGCCTCAGATCTAATGCTGATTTGTTTTGCTTCTAGAATTATAGATTTCTTTGAATTTGTTAATTCGACATTGTAGTTATGCAATACAATCTTCTATATATAGTGTCCGTTGTTAACTGAATTTAATAATGATCCTTCGATGTATATCTTAATGTCAACAATACAATGTCGAACGTTCACGTTGGAGCTTTTGATTTATTGTAAATTTTGTAATAGTTCTCTTTTGTAAGTTAGGTACTTCTGGAAATATATCTATGGTTGATTCTTCGTCCGTACGGGCTCTGTCTGATAAAACATGAGAAAAGTTTTGAAAATCTTGACGGCTAAAGCTTTTACCACGTAATATAAGTGGTTGTTGGTGGTTGACCTTCATGACCTGGCATTTCATTTATGGCATGTGTTCGAATACAAGTACAACTTTAGCATCCTAGCTCACATCTAACTTTTTTCATACCACTAATCAAGTTTATCATATAAATATCGGTTTTACTAAATCACATCTAGAGGTGCCTTAAGTATTGGACATATATGTCCTCTGTCATTTTTTTTATGCAGATATTCGTGTGGGTATTTGTTTACGTTGACTTTTTATATTCGATCGAGTCACTTAAATTTGCAATAACTATGACACATCTAGATGTGCCATAGACATACCCAATAGACATACACCATTGGTGAGTTTTATCTCACCGCGTCTATTATATTTCTCTATACATGTGTGATTCCACACGGACAAGCTTATTAGATCAGTATAAAAATTTGAGCAATTAGGAAATACAACATAACTGGGGGAGTGTGATGCTGCCATTTTCCTCACCTGCATTAATTCATTTTCATATTAGTTTGACCCACTTTTGCGTAATTTCATTGTTAATTTTCTACAGACAGTTACGGATAACCACATAACAACACTTAAATAACACAATATACTTCAAAAAATTGTGCTACATGCAATTTATCACCTTATTATGGATTATCAACATATTATGGAGGGTTGATGGAATCTTATTCATATTTGCTACATATATGATGGTGATTATTACATGATATTAACAATTTTGAGGACACTTTTCTTTCCATACATATTTTTCAGCCAACCAAAATGCAAGTAGAAAAAAATTGTTATTATGAACATTTATGAAGTATAATTCTATATATAATTCTAGCCCGTGCAGATGCACGGGTTGATGACTAGTATTATTAGAGAGTAGAAGTGAAACTCGCTATCAATTAATTGTACATCTCTTGCCGCTGAAAAAGTTGAAGGCCACACACACACAAAGGAGAGAGGCAAATTCCGGATCCAAGTCGGCGTGTACCTTTCGCGGTGCACGTCAGCTTGTGATATAATCAGAACGACTATGCATGGCAAATAGATGATGATGCACCGGGAGTTGCGTTGCCATCTTCCCAGTGCTCTATGTTTACATCAGGACCGAAGGTCAGGTCAGTCCTCTGCTCTACCAGCCAGAACCTAAAAGGACACTTCACACCTGATTTGACACAGC